>QVRM01002448.1:0-243089 GCA_003439945.1 Dermanyssus gallinae | reverse complement strand
ATACATTATATGTATACATATATACATATATATATATATATATATATATATATATATCCCAACCAATGAATCAGTATAGCGCACATCCGTTTAAATTGTTACAGGTCAATTGCAACCGCAGTCGGCCTGCTCATATGCTAGTAGAAGAGATAACGAGCAGACGGGAGACGACGCTCACATTAATTAGCGAGCCAAACAAAAAACTAGTGCAAGATAGAAGCGAATGGGTTGCGGACGTTCGCGCAGATACCTGCATAGTTCGAAATTGCATCATAGAAGAATTGGGTCAAGGGACAGGTAGTGGCTATTCATGGATTAGATGTGGCAGGCATAGGCAGGATATACTCTTGCTACATAAGCCCAAATATTGAATTAGAGGCCTTTGAGGATTTTCTAGACGAGCTAGCAATATCAATTGGCGAAGCTCCTACACCGGGTAGGGTGCTCCTAGCAGGAGACTTCAATGCAGCGTAAGAAGTGTGGGGCTCCTCCCGTGCAGATAGAAGAGGTTTACTGCTGATGGACTGGATGGCGTCCAAAAACATGGTTGTCTTAAATGATGGAGTTGATCCGACGTTTCATAGAGCAGGACAGGAGTCAAGCGTAGACTTGACGATCTGCAGTGAGATGATGGCTGTATTGGTCACCGATTGGAGTGTACTCACTGAAGAGGAGAATCTGAGTGATCATCACTGCATCGAGTATACAATTACAAGGAACAGCAGACAAATACCTCCCGTGCCTCGGTAGCGGTTCGTTATCAAGAATAGTGGGGTTATTAAAAACGCAATACGAAATATCTTCGAGATAGACGGGCTCCCAAGGGATGCAATAGAGTTAGAGAAGGTTTTGAGGAAGGCTTGCCTTAAGGCCTGCAGGTCAAGAACACATCCTAAAAGAAGAAACCCGGTGCTGGGGAAACACTGGTGGAACAGGGACATTGAGAAAACCCGAAAAGAGTGTTTAAGAGCAAGGAGGGCCATAAAGAGAGCTAGAGGGAATGCGGACTATACTCCCCCATCTGGTAATGGAGTACCGAAACTGTAGAGCTTTACTTAAAAAGAAAATTGCCGACAGCAAAAGCAATAGGTGGAGAGAATTCCTCGCGACCCTCGACGACGACCCGTGGGGAAAGCCGTACAAAATGGTTAGAGGCAAGCTGCAAATCAGAGCTCCAAAAACTATTCTGAAAGATCCAGAGAGGACGAGTCTACTGATGAGATTGTTTCCCCAGCACGCAGACTTTTCTAGAGGAGTTTACGAGAATAACCAATTAGAGGAAGGATCAGAAATGTATGCATCTGAGGTTTCTGTTGTAGAAGTACTACAAGCAGCTGAGAGAATCAAACAAGGTAAAGCGCCAGGGCCTGACGGCATTCCTCCAATGGCTTGTGAAAGCTCTGTTCGAGGAGTTCCCTGAGGTTGTAGCAAAGGTGACGACTAAGCTTATAAAAGAAGGAAAAATCCCGAAAGCATGGAAAACAGGCGGAGGTAGTCCTTGTGCCTAAAGGAAATGGCGGTTATAGGCCTATCTGCCTGACTAGTTCGTTAGCAAAGGGCGTGGAGGCTATTGTAGCAGAGAGGCTTCGAGTCTTCGCCGAAGAAAACGGCCTGCTGTCCGATGCACAATACGGATTTCGAAGAAACAGGTCGGTTTTAACGGCTATTAACAAAGTGGTGACCAAGGCAGAATCGCTGCACAGCTCCACGCCTAACACCCGCAAGTTATACCTTGCAGTGCTGCTGGACGTGAAACATGCTTTTAACAGTCTGCCTTGGAAGATCATTTTGGATACACTAGTTAAGAGGAAGGTTCCACAATATCTGGTAAGGCTAACCTCGGACTACTTGAAAGATCGTGTCATCACTAATGAGGGCAAGGAGATGCCTATGACGGCGGGTGTCCCACAGGGTTCCATCCTCGGGCCCCTACTGTGGAACATAGCGTACGACGATGTACTCCGACTACGTAACCTCCCTGTCGGAGTCGAGCTTTTGGCATCCGCAGACGACTTGGCTGTGACGGTGCAGGCTAAGACGACTACGGAGGTAGAATTATATGCCAACAAAGCCCTAAAACTTGTAGAGGAATGGATGAAGGAAGCTGGGCTGGCTCTTGCTCCGGAGAAGAGTGAAGGTATTCTGCTGATCGGAAAGAAGCAAATGCGACCTATCAACCTTGTCCTAAATGAGGTCCAGATAAGGATGGTCAGTGTAGCCAGGTACTTGGGCATATACCTGGACAAAGGAATGAGGGGTATGCACCATGCTAGAAACGCTGTGAAGAAAGCGGAGAAAGTGGCCAACACAATAGCCAAGATCCTTCCTAACATTCATGGGCCAAGTAAAACAGGACGCAGAAGACTTATTATGTCGGCCGTCGAATCTATAGCATTGTTTGGAGCACCGGTGTGGTTCACAGCGGCTAAAAAGTCGCAAGGACTAAAACATATGTTAAGAAGAACACAAAGGATCGCGGCCTTACGGATTACTCAGGCCTATAAGACTGTTAGCACCTCCGCTGCACTTGTCCTTGCTGGCACTCCTCCCTTGGACCTAAAGGCAGAGGAAAGGCAAAGATTATGGGATAGGGGCCCAGAAAGCTCTAATAGGAAAGTCAGAGAGGATGAAAGAGAAGGCACCCTAACTGCATGGCAGAACGAATGGACATATGCGCCCTCTGTGACCTAGGTGTCGTAGACGACGCTGCCCATACTCTGTTGGTCTGTCCGGTCTTTGCGCAAGTCAGAATAGAGACTAAAATTAAAGTTCTGGACCGACTGATGTTGGGCGGAAAGCTGAATTGTACGAACCCTCCGGACCTGCCTACTCAGGGAATTGCACAGTTTGTGCAATTCATCTGTGAAACCACCTCTAATAGGAGCTGCAGTGGCACGAGAGGTACTGGTTAGAAAGGGGAACCTGGAGCGCCTCAGGAGAGACAGATTTGCAACAGAACGGACAGAATACGTTCGTGCCTCTAGAGGAATCGTTTCGCAGGTAGAGGAACGCAGTATTATGGCTATAGGGCCAAACCTTGAGAGGTCTTCGGCCAATTGATTCGAAGAACACTCACCACTCCTCCTGTCGGCTCGTAGTACTATTAAAAGAAGAGCCGGGCTGACAGAAAGTGAAGCTAAGGGGGGAGGTGCGTTTAGTGGGTATGATCTCGGCGGAAATAATATCCAACCGTCGGGGGTGAGTCCCACACTGCATAGGGTCTAAGTCTCCATCTACTTGCCCTATGCGTAAGTGCCTAAAGCATTTAATTCCTCCTCCCAAAAAAGAAAAAAAAAATATATATATATAATAGATATATATATAAAAAATAAAAAATACATATATATATATATATAATATACATATATATATATATATATATATATATATATACATATATATATATATAGATATATCTATATATATATATATATATATATATATATATCTATATATATATAGTATATATATATATATATATATATATATACATATATATATATATATCCGGTCCGGTGGCGACAGCTGATCGGTCGTATTCACGTCGAGCTCCGGCTAATTCGTGCCATACCTCGCGTATTTGTAGTTTGATTAACACGGAACTCGTCACAGACCATCGTGAAGACTAGTGCGACTGACCTGCCGAACAACACCTGGCAGTTCAGCATATATTGCTAGTTATTAGCAATATATAGTTAAATCGTGTGTGTGCGTTCGTTCTGGTGGCGATCTACCATTGCGTGTAGATCGCTTGTGTTTTAACATCTACAACACAGTGAGTTTTTTAGTATATGGTTGTGAAGGAGTGCCCAGTAGATAGAGTTTAACGATAATTCCGAAAAGGGTAAGGTTCATAGTGAATCTCTTGGTAACTACTGAGGAATCCGCACTTTTATGAGCTTATATCCCGATTGTTTACATTCTATCCCAGACAGGCGCTTCGGCGGTCTTATGTGTCCCGTACAGCATATCGAACATATGACTGTGTAGGCACGGGAGGGACGTAAACAGGTCTTAATCGTTCTAAACTTAATATATGTACATATGCGAAAAACATCTGTGCATACTTGTGCTAGGGATCGTTCATAACATATATCTTATATATGTTGATATAGTGCGAAACACTGCACGTATCTAGAGCCTTGTAAGATAATTTATTTTATATACAGGACTCTATGGGCGATTATATAGCATAAGCTCTTAATTATCTACTGGGTGCATTTTAACGTTTATTACGTTTGTTTCATAACCAAATTACTATATTATAATCTCACACCGAGCACGCACACATTTTATGCTACTGGAAATACTGGAACTTTTCGATCAGTCCCATACACAGATGGGTGCTTGAGTGATTAAAGTGAACGTTGAGGAAAAAAGGGAAAGGAAAGGAGAGAGAAGGAAGGAGGAGATGGACCCCTTTAAGGGGGCGGGGCTACAAAGGTCCCCTGTAGAGAAGGAGTGCCGCGCAGGGCATAATAACCCTGAGAGCGATGATGTGCAGGCAGACAGCGCAGGAGCGAGCGCAGCGGAGGGAGGTTCTAGGTCAGAGTCTCCCACGGTGCAAGCTCACGAGAAGCTCCATGAGGATAGCGAGGATGGAAATCAAGGTGCTCTGCCATCTAGGATGGCTGGCGTGTCCACGGAGCGCGAACAAAGTTGCGCAACAACTTCTGGAGCCAAGAAAAGAATGGCAGAGGGTTCGCCGGAGGGCGCACAGGCGACCCGCAGAACCCCTGCGCACATACTTGAACTAATTAAGGAGAATAGAGTGACAAAGAAGAATAAAGGATCATCAGTGCAGACAAATGACGTTCCGGCAAATGTCGACGAAGCACTCGAGAAACTTGATAAAGCTGCAGGCGTGCTCGCAGAGTTACGACGCCTGCACCCGACAACGTCGGGTGATATTAAAACGCTATCAAGAGATTAGAACTCGTAGCCTGGTGGGCATGCGAAAAAGAAGAGCAGAGAAAGATTAAGGACACTAAAATAATTGAAAGCTTACGCGCAGAGCAAGCACAACTGAAAGAGCATAACGCGGAGCTTATAAAGAAGCTCGAGAAGACAAAAAAACTCCCTGAAGAAGACAACGCAGACTGGCAAGAAGAGTACACAAAGCTCGTGGAGGCATGCGAAGAAAGGGACAAGAGGCTAGCTGAAAGCAAGAGCATGCTGGACGAAAAGGACAAGCTGCTAGCAGATTACAAGGCAAAGCTTGAGGAGGCGAGGCGACTGCACAGTTTGAATACTTACGCAGACTTATCGCAAGAAGGGCGTTTCACGATAGAAAAGCCAACGTGTAAACGGTGCAACAGGGAGATCGAAGCGGAGCATCTAATACAGCTGAAAGACGCTGAGGTAGCTAGGCAGATCGTTGAAGCCTTAGCAACGAATACAGATGAAGACATAGTAGCTCTAATTTCCAAGGAGTGGCCTGAAGCAACCTTCCAGAGTACAACGCTGGTCAAAAGAAACATTACCGAAGTTAGAGAGATCAGGGCCATGCTTGTGGCACACGGATCGGCCAAGGATAGGGAAATCGCCAATAAACTTTCCGCGCAGTACCCATCAATCGGGGCCGCTGTGGATATGCAGCCTGGCAGTGTCGCGGTACTAAGAAGCAGCGACGTTATGGAAGTAGAAGATTGCGGTAACGGTCAAGAAAAGCATGCTCGCACAGAAACGCAGGGCAAAGCCAGAATACTCGTCGTGGGCGTAGCGGCGCAGGCGGACACGCCAAAAAGTTTCCTAAATATGTTGGCGAAGGTTATAGGCCGATGTACAGCGCTCTCGGGCGAGGAACTTCCAACGCTGCACATTTCAGAGGAATGGGAAGGCCCCTCAATCAGAAAAGCAGTAGAAGCTTGCTGCAGAAGAGTAAATGGCAAGGTGGAACTGGCAGCCAGAAAGGGTCTAACCCCTGACCTAGCACGGACCACGCCCCGAGGGCGACAGGAGGTTCTAGGACAAAGCACAGTAAGGATCAAGGTCAAGGAAGGGGAATCGCTTGAAGAAACACGTCGACATATCAGCGCATTCGTCAAACCCCAGGAGGCCGGGGTGAGGATGGGCCGAGTAACTGAAACAAAGGACGGAGATCTAATCATTAGGATCTCAGAGACCAGGCCGGGCGGAAGAGCCACCTTCGCGGACGCCATCAGAAACGGTGCCGCGCGAGAGGTTAGTGTCCGCGATACTCAGGGCGCCAACACGACTCTAGTGCTGTGGGACGTCGATCCCTTCATGGACTCGGTCAAAATCAAAAAGGAGCTTAGAGACAAGCTGGGGCTCCCGGAAGAGGTCAGCATCCGCACTGAAGATCCTAGACGCGGAGAAAAGGGAGGGTGGAAATGTCTAGTCACCCTACCGAGGGCGGCCGCAAAGAGGCTACTGGCCCTAAAGCGGTTTACTCTTGGGAACTATATGTGCAGGCCTGAGGAGTGGATCAACCTCCCCACGTGTTATAATTGTCAGAAAATCGGCCACCTAGCTAGAGAATGCAAGGACCCTAAGGCAGACGCTCCGAGATGTTTTAGGTGCGGAGAAAGCGGTCACATGATCCGAGAGTGCACAAAGCAAACGGCACACTGCGTCGAATGCGAGAGTGACGGACATTCAGCCAGTTCCATGGCCTGTCCAAAGTACAAGAAGGCTGTAGAGGACAAGAAGCAGGCTGCGTTGGACAAGATCACACAAAGTAAAGAGCAAGCAACCAAGGAGAGAGAAGCAGCCAGCCGGAAGCAGCTCCGAAAGGAAGCTCGCAGAGTTGTCACGGACGAGGAAGGATGGAGCACAAAGGGTGGTACCGGAAACCGTTCGGTAAACGCGACCGCCAACGACGGTTTCAAATCCGACGCCTTTGGAGCAGGAGATCCAACCACAGCCACAAAATAACAAGTCCGATCAAAGTCATCCAGGTTAACTGCAATAGAAGCCGCCACGCCCATACGATGGTGGAAGACATCGCAGCAAAACAAGGAGCGGCAATCGTTCTCGTTAGTGAGCCTAACGTTACATTGGGGAAAACTAAAACAGAATGGATAATGGAGACAAGCAAGTACAAAAATGCGTGCATAATAATCCGGGACAGCTCGATACAACTAAGAAAGCAGGGCGCCGGCAGCGGATATGCCTGGATCGAAGTAGAGGGAGCAGGCCGAGTATACTCGTGCTATATAAGCCCTAACTGTTCCATACAGGAGTTCGAAGCATACCTAGATGATCTGGCTGTCTCGATGCAAAAAGATAGAAGTAATGACGAGAGCATAGTACTAGCCGGAGACTTCAATTCTGCCGCTGAGTTGTGGGGGTCAGCCCGTACGGATCGCAGGGGGCAGCTCCTGATGGACTGGATGGCCGCCAACAACCTGACTGTGATAAACGACGGCGCGGAACCGACTTTCCAAAGAAACGGACAAGAGTCTTTTATCGACATCACCTTGGCCAATGAAAACACAGCACAGGCGATCGAAGGCTGGAAGGTTCTCGCAAGAGAAGAGAATCTCAGCGATCACAATTGCATCGAATGGGTTCTCGAGGCGGTAAAGTCTCAACCACCACGGAAACCAGGTATCCCTCGGCGTAAGCTTAAGAGTGAAGACGCCTTTAAGAAGGCCTTGCAGGCCGAAATAGCAAAATGTGATAGCCTGCAAGACATAGCAAGCTACAGAAAAGTGGTTCAAAGAGCATGGGAGGTGGCCAGTACGCTAGCCATACATCCCAAAAGAACGGGGGTAGTAGAGCCAAATTACTGGTGGAACGAAAGGATCAAAGATGCTCGCAAATTATGCATGCAGTTAAGGCGGAAGCTTAAAGAGGCTAAGGGAAGTGCCAATACCCATGTGATATTAGCAGAATATCGTGAAAGCCGAATTATATTAAAGCAAGAGATAGTGAGAAGCAAGAAAGAAAGCTGGAGGGCGTTCCTAGCTGAACTGGACGGCGATCCATGGGGACGGCCCTATAAGCTAGTGCGGGGAAGCTTTGCTAAACCAAAGGTAGACATCGCAGCTGAGGTGAAAGAAGAAATATTGCGGAATTTATTCCCACGTCACGAGGACTTCAACAGGAAGATGTACGAAATGGTTAATAAACAGAGCACAAACAAGTGCTCAGAAATACCTGAAGTTACAGTCGCGGAAGTGACAGCCGTGGCAGGCAGAATAAAGACAGGCAAAGCACCGGGACCTGACGGAATCCCACCGGCGGTAATTCGCTACCTGTGCAAAGAGTTCCCAGACTTCGTGGCAGATGCCGCAACAAAGCTGCTTCGTGAGGGGAGGTTCCCGAAAGAGTGGAAAAAAGCGGAGGTGGTATTGGTTCCAAAGGGCAGTGGGGGATATAGACCCATTTGCCTTCTGGACTCACTGGCGAAATGTTTTGAGGCAATCTTTGAGGAGAGGTTAAGAAACTTCGCGGAGGAAAACGGCCTTCTCTCGGACTCACAGCACGGATTCCGCAAGCATAGGTCGGCCCTTACTGCGATACACAGGGTTATCTCAGATGCTGAAAGGCTACATAGCTCGACACCGCAAACCAGGGACCTGTTTATGGCGGTTATGCTTGATGTGCGAAACGCTTTTAATAGTCTTCCCTGGAAAGTAATCTTAGATACCCTACATAAGAAGGGCGTCCCGCCCTACTTGGTAAAGCTCACATCCAGCTACCTACAGGATAGAGTGATCTCCTGCGCTGGGGTTTCATTCCAGATGACAGCGGGAGTTCCGCAGGGATCGATCATTGGCCCGTTACTATGGAACATTGCCTATGACGATGTACTAAGGCTGCCAGGACTCCCAGGAGGGGTCCACCTGCAGGCCTATGCGGATGACCTAGCAATTATGGTCAAGGCCCGAACAGCAGAGGAATTAGAGCTAGCCGCTAACAAATCGCTCAAGGCAGTCGAAAGATGGATGGAGAAAGCTGGACTGGAACTAGCTCCTGAGAAGTCAGAGGCAGTGCTGCTCATAGGAAGAAAGCACTGCAGAGAGATTAACCTACGACTGCAGGGAACAAGTATAATATTCAGCAAGGAGGTGAGATACCTAGGCGTCCAACTAGACCGGGGACTCACAGGAGTGCCTCACCTAAAGAAGGCAATCAAAAAGGCAAGCAAAGCGGCAAACGATATCGCCAAAATCCTGCCAAATATCTACGGACCTAGCAGAACCTCAAGGAGAAGGCTGGTCATGTCAGTGGCGGAATCCATCGTCCTGTACGGTGCACCGGTATGGTTCAAAAAGAAGTGCGGAGAAATACATCGAAAAGGCCTACTCAGAAGAGCCCAACGGGTACCGGCTCTTCGCATCACACAGGCCTACAGGACCGTGAGCACGGCGGCAGCTTTGGTTCTGGCAGGGACTCCGCCCTGGGACCTCAAAGCAGATGAAAGACGAAGACTGTGGGAGCGTGGTCCAGATAGAACTACAAAGGAAGCAAAGGAAGAGGAAGCGAAAGTAACACTTCTGCGATGGCAGGCGGAATGGGAGAGCATCAGGAAGAACGAGGCGGGAGCCAAGGTCCGTGATCTGATACCGAACATCGAGAAATGGCTGAATAGGCCCGGAGGTGACATGGACTTTTTCCTAACGCAAATAGTCACCGGTCACGGAGAATTCCAGTCCTATTTATACAGGATTGGTAAGGCGCCTTCGGACACGTGCATGTTCTGCACGCTGGGCGTTGAAGATGACGCGGCACATACTCTCTTAGAATGCCCGTGCTGGGAAGAGGCTAGACGTAAGGCAAGCAACAGGGTGAGAGATAGTTGGACGAACGCGGGTGCCCAGAGACCTAAACACCCTCTCGTGCTCCCGAGAGATGGGCTAGCCCAATTCATGGATTTCATTTGCTCGGAACCAGCAGCATGGACCCTTGGAGCAGCGGTTGCGCGAGAGGTGCTGACGGAGAAGAAACTATGCGAGACGCAGAGAAGAGCGAGTTACGACAGGATTAGCGCAAGAAGAGGAAATTCTCTCTCCTCACAAGGCACGCCAGCCGGAGAGCAGACTTCGCCAAACAAGCAGGCGAACGTGGTTAGATAGTCCGGATGTCACCCCCACGGCCCATAGTACTATTAAACGAAGATCTGGGCTGTGTCAAGGGCGTTATGAGAGGCAGGTTTTAGTGGGTAGGGGCGCGGACCATCGCGCCGAGTCCCACACACCAGACTGGAGATAAGGGGCCGTCTGCCTTTCTCCGGTCTGACGGTGCGTAAATTAGCATTTCCTCCTCTCTTAAAAAAAAAAAAAAAATATATATATATATATATATATATATGTATATATATATATATATATATATATATATATATATATATATATATATATATATATATATATATATATATATATATATATATATATATATATATATATATACATATATATATATATATATTGTTTCAAGTTTATTCACCATAAATTGGTAGTGTATTACAAAAGTTCACATATCGTTTTGTAGGCTAATAATATAGTTAACACGTGCTTGTAGTAACGGTGTTTCGATAAACGAGCAAGTGAGTATGTGGTATCGTCCGATATTGCACTCGCCACAGTATTTACATACGCATTCGTTAATTTCATAACAATTTCCTCTTAAGCACAAAAGGTGGTGGTAGCCATGCCATGTTGTTCGGCATATTATAGATCTATTTTTCTGTGATGACAGTTTCCACTTATTGCTGCAAAAAAGCAGGACCCTCGACATAGAGACCCATTACAAATGCCATGTTGCGGGTTTCTCTAAATTCTCTGTAGGCTTCTAAGATCTGTGTACTGAACGGTATCTTGTCCAGTACTAAATCCTCTACTAGTGTGCGTTCATGGCATAGTTCCAGTGCGAACGTGGCCGATGCGTTCTTTGGCAAGCCTAAAGTGCGCTTTATGAAATAAGATTTTATTTTATCTATGTTTTTAAGGTCCGATATTGTGAAATAAGGGGCTCTTGCGGGAAGGCAGTATCTTACTATAGGAACAATTTTTATTCTAAATAAATTTAGCGCAATTTTTAAATCTATGTCAGTAACGTCTCCCACTAAAATCATGGCCGCCGTAGCCTTGCTACGCATTTCCTCTATATGTCTGCTGAATGACAGCCGGGGAGTCACTGTTATTCCTAAGATAACAAAAGTGATTAACGAGTTCAACATTTACTCCCCCTATCTTGATGCACCGGTCATCTGCAGCGTACGATCCGCCTTTACTAAATCGTAGTATTTTTGTTTTGGCTATGTTGATTGTCAATTGGTGTTCTTGGCACCAATCTGAGGCTTCCTGGAGATAAAACAGCAAGTGATTTCGTGTTTTTGCAAGCACCACTAAGTCGTCAGCATAAAATGCATGTGTTGCTTTTACATTTCTCAGGGCGTCCGCTAAGCTAGCTATATACAATATAAAGAGGAATGGGCTTGCGGAGTCACCCTGGATAACTCCAGTTTTCTGTGCTACCGGCCTGCTGACATAATGAGCTCCGTTTTTAATAATAATTAAGTTCGCTTGCAGCATGTCACGTATTAGATTATACATAGTTCCCTCTATAGAATATCGGGTTTGAAGTACTTTAAGAAGTTTGTCTCTTCTAACGCAGTCAAATGCAGTCTTAAAATCGATAAAAGCGGCATATGTCATCTCTTTTTAATCTTGGCGGGTCTTTACGTGTTCTAAAATAAAGGCAACGGCATCCGACGTAGATCGCCCTCTTAGAAATCCATGTTGTTCACATGGTAGATCTGGACCTATGGCGTCATATAAGCGTTCTACAACAAGTGAAGTTAAAATTTTATAAACGACGCTAATAAGTGCAATCCCGCGGTAGTTGGATGGGTCGGTTGCTTCACCCTTCTTTTTGTAAATTGGCTGCAGGAAACTTTTTCTCCATTCTTCCGGTATTTTGCCGCTGCGTAGACATCCATTGTACAATCTGGTCAATGGCGGGCACAAAAAACGTATATTTGCTGTAATATGTTCATACACAATTTGGTCGGGACCCGCAGATTTACCATTTTGTTTGGATTTGATTACATTGGCAACCTCTTCTTCTGTAAATGCTCGGTAATCACAGATATTCTCCCTCGGAGGTAGTAGAAGGTCACCACCGTATAGGCGCGAAAAATGAAGTATCCACTCATTATCATTGATTAATGGATTTGGTGGAGTGGGTCGTCTTGGGAGGAGTATCCATGGTTTTGTAGCGCTTTGTTGCACGCGTGTCACACGCTGAATTATGTCATATGCTTGTTTCTTTTAAAATTCCGTTTCATACCAGCGAGTCGTTGTGATCCCTCTGGACTAAAATCCGTGTGACTGCAAATAGTGTACTTTATGGCTTTGCACTGTTCATCAAACCATGGTTTGTGTGTAGTTGGTGTGTATAACGATTTCCTTACGCATGAAATCTGGATTGCCCACCGGATAGCTCTTTCAGTTACATTGATATCGTCTGTTGGCTGAATGAGTTGTAGTGCTTGCTGTAATTTCTGGGGGTTCAGGGAGCGGCTGAGGGTATGTGCTGAGGGTACACTGGGCTTGTTGGACCGGTGCAAATGGAACGTTATTTTATAGTGTTTTCGATATATATATATATATATATATATATATATACATACATATATGTATATATATATATATATATACATACACATATATGTATATATATATATATATATATATATATACATATATGTGTATGTATACATACACATATATGTATATATATATACATCTTGCCCATGTTTTACAAGGTAGTGAGAGAAAAAGCAGTTTTCCGCTGTACGGGACGGCCCTGCCAAGCTCTGGAGTTTCCTTAATAAAATCTGCGGCCGTGGCAAGAAATCTGGTCTTATATTAAACGCTTAGCTACGCCTAAGCGTTTGACGGCCTCGGCCACTTTATATTTCTTAAGATGCTCCAACAACTGGGCTGCGCACCAGCAGTAACATCTTGATTTAAATCGTTGCTTAGTGGACAGAGGCAATTTGTGGCTGTGGGAGCTCTAAGGTCTGCGACGGAAATTATATTCACTGGCACGCTCCAAGGGTGGGCTCTTGGACCTTTTATCTTCATCACCTACATGCATTTCCTCTTGCGGGGCATCGAGAGGTACGTAGATTGCCGCCTTATCGTCTATACAATTTACACCACTCTTCTGTTCCATATCGCACCCTCCCAATTGTCCAATAATGCGTATAATCTTCAGCACGTTAAAACCGGTATTGAAAGGGCCATATCTTTATTGCAAGAATGTGGTCTTCTCGTTAACTCGACGAAGACGACACTCGTTCTTTACCACACCCCACAACGGACCCCGAGACAGTAGTTCAAAACTGGTAATATCTCCCTCCTAGTAGGCGGCTCGTCTATCTCTCTCAGCTCAGAGGCAAAATGCCTTGCCATTGTACTAAACGAGCATATAAAATAGGACAGGCAAAAAGGTCAGGGTCTGCTACGCCGTTTGAAGAGAGCCAAGGCTTTGCGGGACCTTCTTGTACGTGTTTACAAAGCACTTGTGAAGCCAATTCTAACTTACGGAATTACTCCGTGGGACGCTCCGTATTCCACGACCATAGACAAGCTAAGGGTCGTTCAGAATGACGCGATTAGAGCCATAGTAGGTCTTCCGCGTCGCGCGGGTCTGACTCCATGGTACACCAGGCTCGAGCTTCTATAGCTTAATCACATGACAAATTTAAAGCTATCGGTACTAGCCTATAAGGTGCAAAATAACAGAATCCCTTCTCAGATTGTGCGCTTGACTTTGCCCTTACCCCAGTACGGGCGCAGCGCTACTGGCACTTCCTGGCCTACCTGCTGCCCACCATCTGGAACGAGCATATACTTGTACTTGTGTAGATTTTGAACGAAAGGTGACAGTGCTAACTTGTTGGAAACGTCAATAAAACCTGATTGATCTTTATACTTTGTCAACTCTTTCTGGTGTATGGGGCTCCGGCTCCATTATACTGGGACGGCCTACACTGCGCACATCGTCGAGACAGTGCGCACAGTCCGAGTATCTCTGTATGCGGACGTCGGCGACGTGCGCCGACTGTTTGTTCCGACGGCAGTGGCACTCTTCCACCTCGAGATTGTCCTAAGGCTGATGCATGGTTTTGACAGAATATGGGGACACCTCACTCGGGCAAATTTTGGTTTGTTTGAAAGGTGTTTCACAATGTGCATAAAGCGAGCACAGTACTATTCGAGATCTTCATTTCGGAATCGGAAAGTAAAGTTAAACAAGCCCGATGTGAGATTGGAGACCTGGCAGCCTCTTACCTCTGGTCTGGTCTTGCATGTAACAATCGCCACGTCTATGCCAGATACATAGTTCATTGCTATCATCACCTGTTCTGTTCGGGTACAAACTTCCACGCGGAGTACACGAAGTGTACTTTGTACATGCCTAAAAGCACACTCTGTGTTTTTAGGCATGTAGGAAGTATGCCTGCCTGGTCCTAGCGAAGAGATCACTGCACTGTCTTTCGCGAATAGCATGCCGACAACAGCTGACAGCGGTATAAGGGTCAATGTTATGTACATACTCAACATGAGTGAAATAAATGTGGTGATGACAAAAGCTGATCTCTCTCTCTCTCTATAGTCATTTTCTCTAAGATCTATTCTTTTCCTACAAGAATTGACTAAGCCCAAACCCTGCTTCTGAGGAAAATCTAACTCTATCTAGCAACGGTGAAACCTTCTCTTTTAATTTTCTAATATATATGTATATATACGGGCGAACTGGATAATTGACCAGGCACGCGCCCACCACTTCTCTCGTCGGCTTACTGAACTAATAAATGTAATGCCAAGCGAGTAGAAAGCGAACCTCGAGCGGAAGGTAGACCCTGCCTCAATTACGCCCATATTATGTAATTTAACGGATTGCTTTTTATGGAGGTTCCTGTGAGGTGCAGTTACGCCTGTCCATTGCGACGCACGTCGTCCAACCGCGGCGCTAGCATACCGCACGACACACGTTCCTCCGCCCCACATGTGGCCTTGAACTTGCTAAGTTCACTAAATTGGAGTCACAGGATGCCTTTGTTCTGTTCTTTGCGCTTCCTAACTGCTTCTCCTAGATAGAAAGCATATCCGTCGTGTTCGTGAGAAAATTCAGCTTTTTCTGAAGAATATTCAAGGCCGATCAGAAGATGCAAAGTGGCCGCTTAGAAGAGAATTCGCAAAAAATAACGTTTTTTATTAGCTTTCGCGCCAAATACCTCAATACCGTAACCCTACGACCACCCATAGCGCTAAAAAACTAACACATTCAGGCAAATGCGCATTTCATGACGATCATTTTGGTACCTAATCTATGTCAATGCGAGCTGTGGTTGCGGAGTAGAGTATGAGTTGGCTAGGCAATACTACGAAGAGAGGCGGCGCTGCCGTATCGCTCTCGTATCGTGAATTATAATAAATAAGAATCAGTGTGTGTGTGAACTTGCGCATTTTCGTCTGTCTTCCTTTTACGGTTTCGTTGGCAACATATTGGCCTTCAGATAACTCGTAGGGTTATGATATTGAGGTATTTGGCGTGAAATCTAATAAACAACTTCAATTTTGCGAATTCTCTTCTAAGCGACCATGTCGCATCTTCTGACCGGCCTTACATGTTCTTCAGAAGAAGCAGAATTTTCTCACGAACACGACGGTGTGCTGTGGTTGTCTCGCAACAGCACATTTTATGCTCCTATGTCGGGCAAAATCACTAGCGTCACAAATTCACTCTCACTCCGAAACAAGACTTCTCAGAGACCATGTTCCATTGGAAAAAATATTTGCTTCGACGAGCTTCCTTATATCGATTATCAAAAAATGTTGTCACACTCTGTATATCTATACATATGTAGTATGTATACATTTATGTATATATTCTATTCACAACTTTACATTGAAGTGGCAGTAATATCCACATTGCATTGTCGACAGCACTCTGTTAATGAGTATATACATAATTACAACTATACGTCTCACGAAACAAATATTTTTCGACTCAGTAACTTAAACAATTTGCAAATCTCTAGAAATGGTGGGACATAGGGCTTCCCAACAGTTATCTGTAGGAGCACGGTCGCGGACTCTTAACAGCATGACTTACCGTCATTGTGAGGCAATTTTCTGAATCGTTTATTAATTGTTTTGTCTTATGCGAAAGCATGTATCAACCGAGGTAGCAATCATCTTCGCATGTCCTCGACGTTGCCATTGCTCATTAAATTGGCATGTTTCATCGCAGAGTTCCTATTGTTCTAGCAGCCTACAGGGGAGAGGGTACAGTCCGGCAAGACTTCCCTTTCCCACGGGTGAACCGCCCGATCGCAAAATACTCCGAATGAACACAGAGCACGGAATGAAAAGTATTCCTCCAACCGTGTGGTAAAGATGAAAGTCGTAACTTAGGTGTATAGGCGTTATTTTATTCGGGTTCTGTCACGAGAGCTGTGAATCAAATTCTAGATGTCTTAGTGAGATCAACCCAGCGGACGGGCACATATTCAATATTTAATATCAGCAAGTGTGGTGACATATATATAAAAACATGGGTAGTCGCACGTGCTCAGAGCTTCCCAGTGTCAACACCTGTTCGACACAACTTCGATCGTCGAATGAGTTATTCGAAGCCGGTCATCAAGAATTGGTGTGGAAAGTGGTGGCAATTTGATCTGCAGATCTTGTGTGCAGGATTGTCGCACGTGTTGAAATAATCTCGCCGTAGTGTTCGCGCGCGCAGCGCATCTTTGATCTTTCACCGCTCCAGCTGATGAGACAGACATGTTGAGACAGCGTACTCCAATTGAGCTGCTCGAGCAGCTGCAGAAGAACACTGAGAATATTCGGAACGTGTGCATTTTAGCTCACGTTGACCATGGTAAGTTAACTGTTTACTGTAGTCACCGTCGTGGCTAGTTAGTGCTGTTGTTATACATTACATGTTGTTATTTATGCTGCCGTAGTTATTTATGTTGCTTTAGTCATTCATGTTGCGGTAGTTGTTGCTTTTGTTGCGATATATATATATATATATATATATATATATATATATACACAAGCACAAATAGCGATAAGGTAAAAAAACATTAACAAAATCAGCTGAGCTGCGGCAAAGCTCGTTAAGTTTGACAGACCTACTACACGACTAATCAATACAGCAAACAATTACAATACTACTATACATATAAATATATATATATATATATATATATATATATATATATATATATATATATATATATATATATATATATGTATATATAATCGGAGAGTCTGATACGACGAACATTTAGTCAAAAGACAGAATTTTCATGTGGATCCATGTGCGTTGAGCCGAGACAACTTGAGACAAATCTGATGAAACCAATGTTTGCGTAGAACAACCACCTCTTTCATGCATTGAGGAACTAACTGACACTTGTTTGAGACGGCTTAGACACGTTATCATCAACGATTTCCTTGCGCATACGTTTCAGAAGTACATATCACACAATGTTTAATTAATATTTATTATTACATCACTTTTCGGCATTGTCATACAGTAATGTTATTACATGAAACGTTCATTAAGTCTAAAAAGCGGCACGCGTGTTCGGTAATCTTGAACGTATATTGAATATGATGTATGTTCAGAAATATCTGGAATATATTCAATGTAAGCTACCAAAATACAATATTTCGTCTTACTATATGTTACTATATACAAGTTTGAAAACCTTACACCTAAAGCTGCAAATATTATGAAAGATGGCTTCGAGTGTCGCACAGTGGTCGAACCACTGCGATCATCAATCAAAATATGATCAGAGGGACAAATTAACCTTGCCGAAGATGCATGCAAATATAGTCCAACTTCACCAATGGGAGTATTATTACCTTTCAGGAAAAACAACGCTGGCGGACTCATTGGTGGCTAGCAACGGAATCATATCACAGCGGATGGCCGGCAAGGTACATATATATATATATATATATAATTTGAAAATTTGAGTCTCTCTTTTATCAATATATTGCATTGGCTTTGGTGAAAAGCAGTTTTACCTATCGTGCAAAATTATGCTTTTGTTTCGCCACATCTTACCGCGGCCGACCAGATGCGCTATTTGGACTCTCGAGGAGACGAACAGGAGCGGGGCATAACTATGAAGTCGTCAGCAATCGGACTTCATTACACCCTCGATGCTACGGACCCGGCGAAGCAAGAGTACCTGGTGAACCTCATCGATTCGCCTGGGCATGTCGATTTTACCTCCGAAGTGACAACCGCAATTTGCCTCTGCGATGCTGCCATTGTTGTTGTCGATGTTGTTGAAGGTATACTTGCTTGCCTTATTATGACTATAGCTCTCCCCCCTCCCCCGGAAGTGACACCTGTATTGTGATATTAGGAACTTAATTACTCACTATTAGATGGTATTTACTGCGTCCAGGCTATCTACGGTCTACACGTGTTTTGCTTTTTTTTCTTCAGGCTCTGTTTTCCCACTGCAAACTTTCACTGTATTGTTTGTATACCTGCAATGTGCATACCTATGTGAGCGTATATGGCAGCATGTCGTTGTTTCAAACGTTTCTCGTATAATTTTGCGTGTTCTGTGTGTAACGCTCGTGCTTAATAATATCCTCTACAGGGGTCTGTGCGCAAACCAAAGTTGCCCTAGAATTGGCTTATCGAGAGCAGTTGCGTCCAGTTCTAGTCATGAATAAGATTGATCGTCTGATCCTCGAGAAACAGATGACACCTCTGGACGCGTACGTCCACCTGCAGCATGTGCTTGAACAGGTTAACGCTGTCACCGGTGAGATGTTCACAAAGACGGCCCTTGAGAAGATAATTTCGGCCCCGTCGGACGCCGCCAAGGATCAAGGAGATTCTGCCAACCAAGAATTTGAGGTGCGACATGATGTCAGACAATATATTATGCAATAACTTGCCGTTGCCTTTAGTTTATGCGGGCGGTTGTTTATATTTGTTTAATTTAGATGTCGGCTTCTAGGCTTTGATATTTAGTACCCATTGAACGATTTTGGCATTTTATTTCTGCAAATTTTGGTTGGAGGAGCAACGAATCTGGGTTCAAGTTCAATGTTGAAAACTAAACCGTATGTTCTAAAGTGGTAGATGTGTTACGAACTACTTATGGTGATTAAGTAGTGTCCCAAAGCGCCGTGTATAAGTAGTGCTATCGATTTTGTGACGAGCGCGAAGATACCGATGACTCCCGTTCGGGAAGGGCTTCAATAGAAGAAGAAAACGCTGAATCTCAATAACAAAAGAAAACGTTGAAAAGTTCGTGATATCCTACTCAGCAATCGCCGAATAACTATCAGATGATAGCTGAGGAGTTTTTAATATCGTATGGATCAATTGCAGCAGTTTTTACCGATATTTTATGCGCCAGTAGACAAAAATATTTAATTTCAAGCAACTTAATACTTGTAGGGAAATGTCTGAATTGAACCTCTAGGCGGTAGCAGAATACCTTGGATAACTTCAGAGACTGATCACAGGAGACGAGTCATGGGTATATGGTTAAAATATCGGGGCCAAAGCTTAATCCTCCCACTAACATAAAACGGCAATTGAGTCAACGTTTCTGTTTCTGAGGACCTACCAAATTGTGCAATTGGTGCTCAATTCGCAGATCTTTATTTAAAATATAATTAATTTAATAGTGCGGGGTTACAGATATGTGTAACATATACGCAGATCTTTATCTATTTATCTACAACATTTAGAAACACATACCCTAATTCAAAATAATTAACGTAAATCTCTTTTATTTTGGTCGTCTACAATTAACAACTTTAGGCTGGGCCTTAACTTAAATAAAGAATTTATCGTGTTGTAAAGATTTACAACAATATATTAGGTTGTATTTAGCTAAATCGGATCTTATTTTCAATTTATCTTCTTAACTGAATCGTATGTCATGTGTGATTTGCAGACATTCGATTGGGACGCTGGGCTGGATGATATTGACGACTCGACACTCTATTTTAATCCGGTCGATGGCAACGTCATCTTTACGTCTGCGATTGACGGATGGGGATTCTCCGTCGAGGACTTTGCGAGAATCTACTCAGACAAACTTGGTGTTCGCTATGAAGTACTCTGTAGAACCTTGTGGGGCGACTACTACCTGAATACGAAGGCAAAGAAGATTCAAAAGGGTGCCCAAGCCAAGGCTAAGAAACCACTCTTTGCACAGCTAGTACTTCAGGCAGTGTTCGACGTTTATGAGGCTGTCTGCATAAACAAGTGAGAGCATTTGTTGTATGTTCGACATAACCCGACAGCTGGTTGAGATCAGATAAATCCCATCGGCCCGTGTGTCGATTATTAAAACCTACTATCGTGTATCGTACTACAGTACGTGTGCCACTTACTTTAGAACATATGACGTCTTTCTCTTTGGCCTTAGAACGAAATATTAAATCTTTCTCTCCTGGGTGATGATTTGATGATTTTTTCTACTGCGTTTCGCTAGAACAGACAGTTTATAATATGTTTTGAATAGTATTTTTCATTGAATGATCCTCTTCGAGCAGCACGATAAATGAAAAAAAAATAAGATTTATTGCACTTATAAATTTGTCGTGTTTTTATTTCTTCAGGGATAATGCAGCTTTGGAAAAGATGTGCACGTCTTTAGGAATAAAACTGCAAGCAAGGGATCTTCGGCAAACTGATCCGCGCATCAAAGTGTCGGCTATGTTAGGTGCATGGCTACCATTGTCGAGGGCAGTACTTCGCATGGTGTGTACTCGGACACCGCCCCCTGGCGGAATGTCGAAAGAAAAAGTCAACCGCATTCTTGGTACGAGCACACTTGAGGATCAGCCGGATGAGGTGAACGTCATGCGAAATGGTGAGTCAGTGCTATATATATATATATATATATATATGGAAAAAGCTGAGAGAAACTGACTGTTGTATGTATATAGGTAATGACTTGTATGTCAATAATGTTCCCCCTTTGACAAGTTGCATTTCAATTGGATTGAAACAAGTTCATTGTTTCCAATAGTTATTTAAGCCTTGAAAATGTTATTGCACGCATGCACTTGTTACCAAATATATAACTTGCAGCATTTTACTTTAACGTGTACCGCTAATTTCTCAAATATTAATGTGTCGCAAATAAAATAACAAATATATGTCTGCATAGTACATGGTTGGTCACATATCTACTTAGACTGTGACGATTTGTGACAAATCAATGAAAAACCCTTGCGGCTCCCAATTTCATTTAGCTCATGTGGTGGGCGCCACTCATACCTGCAAGTTGTTTTCTCTAGACTATTCGTGATTTTGTGACTGATCAGTTGATGATATCTTGTGTGGCAGCATTGAAAACAGGCGACCCTTCAGCGAACGCTCCCGTCATCGTATTTGTATCAAAAATGTTCGCTGTAGAGCGATCAGCTCTCCCGGAAAATCGAGTCAAGCCTCTCACAGCCGAGGAAATGGCACAACGACGGGCGGAAGCCCGAACAAGGCTTGAACTCAAATTGCAGGAACAGCAGGGCCAGGACAAGATAGAATCAGGTAGGTCCTGATATCCCAAAAACACAGCACTATAGGACCAGATTCGAAAATCTATGTAGCTGCAAAATATGCGCTACACGCATAATTATGTGCTGTAATTTTACATGTCGGTTTAGATTTTTATACTTGTCGATGCCTTTGTTCTAATACGATATCCGTGGGGTTTCCAGGGCTTGGAAAGCCTCTTGAAGAGGCTAAAGTTACAGACGGCGGCGCCACGGGGCCTGTTGAGGAAAAAGAAGATCCTACAGCTTTCGTAGGGTTTGCCAGAGTATTTAGTGGTACACTGCGCAAGGGTTCGGAGCTCTATGTTCTTGGACCCAAGCATGATCCCAGGGCCTTCAAGATGAAGGTACGTGTCAGTTTGAGTATTTAGCATAGATTAGCTGTGCAATTTCATTTCAAAGTGTGTTCATTGCGCTGGTATTTGTTTATATGCTTTCAGTATTGTTTTAAAGATATATGCAAAATAGGTTTGCTTAGACATTGTATACTCTATATGTACATACCACTTGTGTATCCATTAGGTTAACCTGATTGATAAAGTTTCGTTCTAGGGACGTGTCTAAGATCACGTTATATATAGTTATATATAAATAAAAAAATCTCCGCTGTTCCTTACAGAATCCAAGCCTTCAAGTGGATCCTACGAAGACGCTTAAAGATCTCAAAACTGACGAGCATGTAACACGTGTTACGGTGGATTGCTTATACCTTCTCATGGGAAGAGAGCTTGCGCCAGTTGATGAGGTCCCGGCAGGAAATATTTTAGGCATCGGCGGTCTTCTTGAACAACATGTTGCCAAGTACGCCACTTTATCGAGCAGCGTTATGTGTCCGCCGTTCACTGACGTATCATCACCGGTTGTGCCTATTCTTAGGGTAGCGCTTGAACCAAAGAAGCTTCACGACATGTCTAAACTGGTACAGGGCATGAAACTGCTGAATCAGGCAGACCCTTGTGTACAGGTTATTCTACAAGAAACCGGCGAACATGTCCTGGTTACGGCAGGAGAAGTGCATTTGGAGCGATGTTTGCTCGACCTCAAGGAGAGATTTGCCAAAGTCGATATTTCTGTGTCGGAACCAATTGTTGCCTTTAGAGAGACTATTGTCGAGCCTCCTAAGATCGACATGGTTAATGAAGTGATCGATACAACCAATCGACTAGCAATCAAGGGTGACGAAGAGGAGAAGACAATTAACGCTAATAGAAGTGTAACGTTGCTTACACCGTCCCGACAGAGCACGTTAACTATTAACGCGGTACCGCTGCCCGAAGCAGTTGCAATGTTTCTGGACTCACAGGGGCCTCTTCTGAAGGAGTTTGATCAAGCCAAGAGGAAGGCAGGAGAAAATCTTTCAGATATCAGTGTTGATCTCACTAACAAGATGGCAGTGTTTCGCGAAAAGCTTCAAGCTACGTTCAACAGTGGTGAGACAGACCCATGGAAAAGCTTCGAAGTTGGGCGCATTTGGAGTTTCGGCCCGAAAAATTGTGGCCCAAATGTGCTTATCAATGACATCCAAGATTTTGACGTGAGTTCCTCTATGTGATATATAGATGTATTGCCACGTACCCGGCGCGGTACGCGCCCAACAAGAGCCACTTGTTTCTCAATTTGTAGATCTCCATTATATTTAGTATATATATATATACATATACACGTATACGCTCCATCATTTACAAGGGGAATAGTTATATATAATAACTTGTGTGTGATGGCGTATTTAATTGAATGACGTAAGTCCCGACAATTACAATCCAACGCGAGCAGTCTAATGAAACCGTTTCCTTGTGAATTTATCTCTAAAAAGCATTTGTGAAAACTATGGCGTTTGTTGCAAATCAGACTGAGCGCACTATCTCCGCCTTGAACTTCTATAAAATACCGAAGGCGCCATAAAGTTTTGTTATAAGCATGTATGCAACTGTAAAAGTTACCACTCTAGATTCAGAAGGCGCCTGCAATGACAGAGTGAACAAATCGTAAAGTTCTTTATTGATTGTACAATAGCTAGTACTCCCGACTTCTTGGCTGACAACACGCTTTTAGGCAACCTATTGGCAAGAGGCTGATAAAAGTCTGGGTGAACGTCATGCCCTCGAGAGCAGCTTTGTGTCGGGATTTCAATTGGCTACGTTGGCAGGCCCGCTCTGCGACGAACCCTTGCGTGGAGTTGCATTCGTCGTGTCGCGGTGGGACGTATCTAGCGGCGGAGACGACACCACATCCGCGTTCGGACCTCTTTCGGGACAAATCATGGCTACGGTCAAGGATGCGTGCCGAAAATCCTTCCAGGTAATTTGCGCTTCCAGACAGCTGTGGTCGTTCACCTTCGACATTAGTTTACTGCAGGTAATGCACGAAGAAATGCTTAGTTTACTAGATCACTAACTAAACTTATACACCGAAATTCCAGGCTCATCCTCAACGCCTCATGGCGGCGATGTATGAGTGCACCATTAGCGTGACTGCGGAGGCTTTGCGCAAGATGTACTCAGTCATTGGGCGCCGCCATGGACGTATTACCTCTGGCGACCTCGTAGAGGGCAGCTCGTCTTTCGAGGTCCGGGCGGTTCTGCCAGTGATCGAGAGTTTTCGTCTAACGGACGAGATGCGCAAACAGACCAGCGGACTAGCGCAACCACAACTCGTGTTCAGCCACTGGGAGGTGATCGACGTCGACCCGTTTTGGGTTCCCCGTACCGAAGAGGAGCTCCTGCACTTCGGAGAGAAGGCCGACTCTGAAAATCGTGCCATGAAATATATGAACCAGGTGAGCCGGTCAATTCGACGATACTCTTATTTGGGCTTTCATCAAATCGACTGTGATTTCGCCTAATACCGAATAGTACGAGGAAAATTGTATGCTACTTTCTGCTTTCTAGAGCATAGCTATGGGATATGGAGCATTAGGCGATGACTTCATGAGCTTCGATGTCGTCTGCTAGTGTTGCACACACTCTGAATGAGCCAATCTTGACTTTGGTTATCATATCACTGGCTTAGTCAAGCCGTAAACTTTGTCTCTCGGTGCTTTTTGATTAAGGATCCTGAAAAGTACATATACCTGTGCTCCCTAAAGTGATGAACTGCTCTCCGGTGGGGAGTTCTACTTCAAAAATCAAAACGCTGATCGTAGACGTACATTTCATAATTTTAAGGCATTTGTAATGGAGGTCTATGTTAGGCGGGCTTTATAATATTCTACCTTCTGTCGCTTCTTTTACAGCAATATAATATATATAAATTATGAATGTGGGTTACGTCAGTTCCGGCGTGCAGTGCCGGAAGTGCTGCTGCTGCGACCAATGTTATTTTCATATTCAAGCAACATAGCATAATACTATAGGGAGAACATTTACTGGAACGAAACTCTAATGTTTGCTGGTCCTTACAAGTGAAAAATATATAGTTCAGATTGTAACTCTGTAGTGTAACTGATTTTGAGCAGTCTGACAATACCCAAATGCTGCCTTCTTTATAAATGCCATTTCATAAACCTGTTTAATAATACGCAGCGAGTAGTAGGCGACACAAGATATATTCAATTGTTCGATTTCACTGAATTCGGACACACGAGGCTCTGTACTACTAAACATCTTGTACAGGAACGAGGTCTTCCCGATGATAGGTCATCATGATCCCTTTATTTTTTTTCCGTTTCACGTTTTTCCCTGCTGTCGTACATTCAGCTCCAAAAAACGCCAAAGCACACTGATATTTTTTTCTTACTTACTCCAGTATCTATATTTGATTTGTATATCAACGTTAACTAAAGTTACCCGCTCTATCTTAGTCAGTCATGTCAAATCAAACGGGCGTCTCTAACTAAGCACTTCTAAAATCTTTTTTTCACACTTTGTATTTCACGAAACACATTGCTGAAATGCACCAGAGTACACAAATATTAACTAAAGAATACCTTCTTCAAACGTCTAACAGCGGACAGAAGGTGATAATGTAAGGAAGGCAGCTTCAGAGCCTTTAGAAAATGATCACATATCTGTGTATAAAATTTGAAGACATGTCGTATAAGTTAAAGAAGCCCTTGATCTGTAGAGAAGTTGGTTTATCACCTTTCTGGAGACATTTACAGGAATACTGGGAACTGATTGTTTTTAATTATGAAACGCCTACATAAGATAGCAAAGGATAATTTAAAAAAAAACGTCACTATACAGAATTTTGGATTCTACTACAGAGACAGTACAGAATCTTGGAATCTACTACAGAGACAGTACAGAATCTTGGAATCTACTCCAGAGGTAATGATGCTGGATTACTTTCATCACAATAGCCTTAAACTGTTCTATAGGGGCGCATGTAAAGGAAACTTCGCCCGCATTTAATATGCAATTCAAGGTGCGCGCTTTTGGATCTCAGGAAGGACATCAAATTTAAAAAAAATAGCTTACTTCTTAGAGTCGGGGGGCCTGGTCTTGAGGTATGGTCGCTTCTATAGAAGATTGGCAAACGAATCGAACAGGCGACAGGGGACAGAAGAGCTTTTGACTTTCTACTTCAGCGACTATCTCTGGCGGTTCAGCGCGGCAATGCAGCAGCAATTATGGGCACAATGAGGGGCTGCCTCGAGGACAAGCTCGACTGGTAGAATTCCTCACAAGCCCAAGTGTTAGTTATCTTCATTTCCCTGTAACTATAACATTAAATAGTAAGTTTATATTGTAGCACTACAGTACTTCCAAAGAACTGTACATCCTAAGAACGCAAAACTGCAATTACGAGTTGATCCATTACATCCGCAGAGTATTCAGTTCAAGTCAAACGAGTCTTTATTAAAATCAAAGGGAAGCAGTAGCATATATACATTTTATACATAAGGTAATTAAAGCAGAAATCACAACTGTTTGAGGTTCGCACTGTTAATGAAGGCATTTTTCATTGGTCTGCACCTCGTGACATACTCCAGAAAAACATTATTTAGGCGTCTGCTTTTGGCCACTGCCGGATCATTACGGTAATCTTCCGGATAGGACAAATCCTAATTATTTGTCTACTTCTCAAATAGTTTAGCCTATCTCAAAAAGTGACCAACGGCTTCCGCTTTGTGCAAACGATGTTTTCGTGTTTGCGGCGTCCTGGACGGTTTTAATGGCAGGAAGCAAAATGTCGTTTCCCAAGACGTTGCATCTTTATTTATGTCAGCGAAAAAACTTTGCTTGGACACAATTCAAAACTCTGATATGTTTTTTAAGATAGTATTTCTATACTTCGATTGCAATACAAATCTTTTGGCGTGGCCAGGTCTGGTACAGACCCGTATAAATATTCGTGTAATTGATCATAAAGCATCGAGAAATGGTGTTGCAAACTAGTAAACCCAACCGAATTATATCAGTGATATGCATATCGAAGTCGAGTTCAAGTGTTACTGTTACTCCGAGATCTTCGATTGAGCGTTCACTTGGAATCCGCTCAATGCTTAATATTAATATTGACTGGAGCAAACAAGCGCACACTTGGGGACCGATATGATCATACCATTACTGACGCACCATTTGGCTATTGAATAAAGACTGGCGGGATGAGATTCCTCACTACGGTGTCCGTTGTAAATGCATTAAGCTTAAGGTCGTCTGCGAATATTTTGTGTATAATCTCCGCCGGAAGGATGTTGTAGGATCTGTTTTAAGAGGAACTGACAAGACCGGAACTTTGTATACAACTTTGCCGAAATAAGTCCAAATATTCTTAATAGCAGGGAAACAGTTCAAAGAATTCACATTTGTTTTTCACACATTCATTAATTTATGCATCCAAGGGACACTGACAGTGTCACCCAATCCATCTTCAAGGTGGAAAGTGACTTCTTGTGGAAAGTCTATTCCACAAGAGACGTTTGGGGACTAAGTAAAACTTCAACAGAGATGATACATACATCTAAGATACATATAATCAAATCACCAAAAACCGTGGAAACACGTAGATCCCATAAGCGTCACCTAATTGTTGTTTAGAGGGAACACGCTATGCGCTGTAGTGAATTTATTGTATATATATATATATATATATATATATATAACATGTAAATATTCTGTTGGTCCCTATTATTTAGCCCCTTTGTTTGGGATTCGGTTCGGTTGGCCGAATGAAGGATTTTCGTGTCCAATAGGTCATCATGAAGTTCAATGTTAAAATATATGGGATAAATTCGTTCTAAAAATGTGCTGGATAGCTTCTGCCATGTTTGCTTTAATAACTTCAGGCAAAGTGCGTAATTCTTGAAACGTACGAGCTGGGTTGTTTAAACCCCGTTCTGAAAATGACACCGAATAATCTAATCTGCATATAAAAATCTATCTGTAATAGTTTGATGTAACCGCTATGTCACCGGGCATCCGGAATTTTGGAAGACTTGCCAAATTAGCTTTATGGATGATAAAAGCACGTTTTGATTTCAACGCCTTCGGGAAGCACTCTCATGGAGTAACCTCTTTGCCTCGGTGGCGCCATTGGCTGTAGGCACGCTTGTACTTAAGGAAACACGGCCGGGCCAACCATAGCTTAATGCTAAATTGTATTAGACAAATGTCGACCTTATGAAGTTTTGTGTGTTGAGACTGAATCTTAAGACTTCTGGGGCTCTATTCTGATATAGTGCTGTCATCGTGGCATCAAGGGATACGACCTCACCTCACCTAAATGACCAACCAAACTGTTGTCGTTCACGCGTGACCACGCCAATGCCAATAACATCTCAACCAGTACAAATACTGCCAAGGATCGGTCAAACCTCAAGCACACCATTATGACAAGGCTTTATTTTTCTATTGTCCATATATATATATATATATATATATATATATATATATATATATATATATATATACATATATATATATAACTAATGAGGACTTCTGTTTGTGTGGTGCAGGTACGAAGACGAAAAGGCCTGAAGGTACGGGAGCATGTCGTGGAGCACGCCGAGAAGCAGCGAACCCTAAGCAGAAAGAAATAATAACTAGTTAACCCGCGAAGGAACGAGCACGGCCAACAAGGCTGTCACGCGGCAAGATTTCCAAGCAATTGGACGACCAAGAGATTTATTAAGCATAAGTCTATGAATTATGAGTATGTGGCAAGTACCCGGATGGCGGCATTTCGCATTTAGATCTAACCTCAGCCTCTACGAAATGATCGTTCATCTAGGACGATGTTGTCTAGACGGACGAGGCAGGCGGCGGACTTCGGCAGAGAGAATAAATGCGCTGCTCCTCTACATCACCGCCCACATGAATCCTCGAGTCATCTCATCGTTTTTGTTACTTCTGTCTTCGGGGCTGCCTCTGGTGCTGTTGTTATTGTTATTGTTGTGGTGGTGGTGGTGGTGATACTGTCTACTCGCACACTGGAAAGGCACGGCTGCGACACTGCGACATGCTGTGAATCGTTTCTTCCTCATTATGCAGAGATGGCACACACACTGCCCAGAAACCCTCCTACATGTGAGTGACACGACGAACGGTCAAAGGGCCAAAGCACTGGATTAATTTCGGACGGCCTTTGTCGCCATGTTGCTTAGCGCCATCACCGTGTTAGCTTGAGGGCCGCGTTGTGCCGCGTCGTCCGATTAAAGAACGAACCTGGGAACCAAAAAAAGACTTCGAGCGAGCGAGCGAACACAATGAGCGACGACTAGCATTCATTCAGATCAAGAGATATTCGAAGGCGACAAGCGCTAGAACAGAAGATGAGTTCTTTTGATCAGACCCTACGTGACGGCGGGTTCATTCGTGACAGAGGGACAGAAGACGTCAGGAACAGTAGTAGTAGAAGTAGGGTGGGTGCAATTCATCCCAGCATTGTAAGTGTCAGCCCTACTCTATGTATATATATATACATATGTATGTATATATATATATATATACATATATATGTATATATATACATATATATGTATATATATATATATATATATATATATATATATATATATACATATGTTGTTGTGCTGTGGCAGCGGTCCTAATGTAAATAAACTCGGGCTGTCGCTAATGACGACCCCATGACGGCATTTGCGTGCTTGGTTGTTAACTATTGCTGTTTCATCTTCTTTCGATTAAATCCACGGACGGGGGACGGGCGTCCACATCAACGCGGGGTGAACGGCGTGCCCTCATTGTCATCAGACTGACTGACAGACAGACAGACAACAATGAGGACTCTGCCGGGCGTGACATAATCGGCTGTCTGTGATTTGGAATGGTCGTGTGGGAGGGCTGAGGTGTGGGGGAGACGCTCGGCCTGTGTAATCATGTTGTTGGGCATGTTCTTCGTCTTCCTTTTTTTTCTGGGTCGGCTGGCTCAGAAGTTCTGAGCGTGTTGCCGACCGACCGGCCTACAACGTCACAGAAGACAAGGCAGGCGTCAAAGAACGAAACGCCACAGGTAATGTCAAAAGAGACAGAGAGATACGATTGAGGGGGGATAAGTGGAGACGAAAGATGCCTATTTAGTAAGAGAAAAAGAGAGAACGAGGGAGAGGGGGCGCGGAGCCGTTGACGTATTAATGGCGTTGCTGTAGAAGGCAGCGCGAAAACGAATGAGGCGAGAAAGAGAAAGAGAGATCCTGTTAAGTGTGTTGCTATGATGAAGAGTGATGGGACACCGGTGGGGCGAGAGAGATAGAGAGAGAGAGAGAAAGAGAGAGCGCGCGCGCCCGATTGAATGGACGAAATTGTCGTGATCAAGAAAGGTGGTAGATCTGGATTGTGCGAAGGCTCCTCCTCTCTACCTGACACCGCAACAACATACCCAGCTAGTCGGCATTGAGGAGAATCTCTTTTGGATGATCTGCGGCGTTGTCTCTCCAACAACAAGTCTAGCAGATGACATTTAAATGTCGCCTCGTAGTCATTATTCGATAGTAGACAGGTCGCTAGAAAATGGCATAATATATGCTTGTGAACTTAACCTAAAAACGGCCTAATAATTAAAACTGAGCTTGTTTCGTGGGTTCCGAAATCGTTAATATATATATATATATATATATATATATATATGAGCAAAAACCTAAGCGTTTAGCTCCAGAGCACAGAGGCAGATGGGGTGCCTTTACGCATACCCAATTAATTTTATTAGTGTTCAGTGTAGTATTCGACACAGGCTGGTAGACTAGGTTAGGGCTATGTGTAGGATTCTCTAACAACTCATATTGGCCTTCATAGCTAGACATGCACTTTTTTTTGGGTCCTTCCTTCTTTTGGACAAACCCACCTGCTCCTTAGAAAAAACTGCTCCATTTCTCTCTTTTTGTAGTTTCTGGTTTGCTTCCTTGAAGACTTGGCAGCTAAACACCGTGTGTCCTGCCGTATTATCGTCTCCATTTTCACACATTAGACAGACAAAAATAATCGCCTGTTAGATGCGATGCAGGTACTGCTAAAAGCAGTCTTGACCACTGAACACCCGGGTTAAATGGTAGTTCATCTCCTCGTGGGGCGCTCCGTACTATACACGTATAGTAGGCATTAACCTCTTTCTAATTTGTCTAGGTTCTTCTGTCATTCCTGCTGGAGAGTATTTATTTTGTCTACGTTTGCCGTAGCTTTATCAGACGATTTTACATTTGTCAGTATCCTGAAGCAAAATATCAGTCCGTATCAGTCCGGCTGGACAAACGCTGTATCTGACGCCATCATCTGTAAGCATATCAATTAATTCATCTTTGAATGTGATAGCCTGGATCTGTTGAACTGCTTGGACTGTATCGTACAGGGATGTCCCTGATTTTGAATTTGACAGTCGTTCTACAGTAGGTTCTCGCACAGTCAGCCAGATTTTGCCTATATGCTGTTTTCGTGTTGTACACAAATCCGCTATTTGATACAGATTTTCAAGGTTAAGCCTGAATACAGCACGAGAGCTTTTTCCAAGCTTTTTGAGACTGATTTTCGCGGTTGCGAGGAGGGCCACTGCCGATAGTTATATGTCTCTTGCCCCAAGAAAGCTGAATATCGCGGCTCCATTAAAGCCTGAATGGAGAATGCGTTTTCATTGTCTCCGATGTGAAGGATCATTTGTGCATAAAGTGTGCGTGTTGGAGCTGGGGTGTTTTCAACCACTTTAATTATCAGGGTCAGGTCTTGATTCTGTATATATATATATATATAACTGCAGACTGGTGTCACATAGTTCTCCATACAAAAATTGCCTGTATTTGCGTCGAGCCCGTCAGCCAATTCTCAAATCTCGGAGTGACACCGCAACTCTCGTTCAGCAAAGCTCGCTAAGTACGGAGCAAGGCCACATCAGCCATCGGTTTGATTGGAGATTCCACAGACGTGGACCTAATGGTCGACGTGAAAATAAGTTTCTACGGACATTTTAAACGTCAAACTGATCTCCGTCCTTAGATATTGCGTTAATATTATCGCACCCAGTTTTACGTTCGATCGTACGCATTATATAGATCTTAAATTTGTAAATAGAATAAAAACCTGTTTTATTAAACGGATATGCTTTACTAAACGTGTTAACAATATTTGTACTAAACCCACTCGGAAACGAACCCTAGTAAAAAATGTGTGCTAGACAAAATTATTTTTAACGTCACATCATCTTAGAATCGTACTTGGAAAATCCAGAGAAGAACGTAGAATAAAAATCGCAACTATTGAGGCGAGCCCGTTTTTATATCCGGTCGATAGAAAACCGAAGAACCGAAAAAAAACGGGCGGCGTAAAGGAATTGTTAGATAGTATGCCGCAGAACCTGGCACGTTTATTACCACCATATGCGTATGAAAGACGAATGTTATGACGTTAAGGAACCATGCGTGTGCAAATATTGCGGAAAATATAACATTGGACGTTACCGCCTAGCAGTTGGCAACAAATCGACATCACGACATTACAACGAAGCTTGGATAATATAAATGGTATATGGACCATATTGCATTCATAGGAAAACTGTGAAATAAAAGCAACGACTTCGGAAGCAGGTCCTCCAGTTGAGCAGAATATCATCACTTTAGTATTTTGCTTTAATGCACATCTCTAGCTAGCGAGTAACCAGCGCTGGATAATTACCATACGAGATTGCCGTGAACGGAGCTGACTGCTGAACTATTCAATCGCTGCATTTGTAGGTCTACCTATCGCTAAAAGTGCAGTGCAAATTCGCCCTCGAAATACCTCAATAAAACTGAGTGATTCGTAGTATTTAATGGTATATCTGAAACGCCTCGTAAAATATGCGTCAAACAAATATATATATACATACAAAAGTTAAATATTTGTGCGCATATTTTTAGGGCGGAATGCGTGGGATGTAATGGCATGTTCAATGTAATTGATCAATATTATTTTGAAAAATAACTCCTCCCTTGGTGCAGATGAGAGATGCTTATACAGTCTGGAAGACAGCTATTGTATCGATGATAACCGTGAGCCCGAACGCCGTAAACGGCAACATTTCGCAGTGGTTAGCATCGCATAATGTACAAGCTAAGAGTCTCTAGAAGGAACTAGTTAGATCTATTATATATCACTTTATTCCAGAAACTCAAGTACCACCGTTACGACGCAGTGTCTGTCACGCTTTCCTGGGTTACACACAGTTACACCACGGGCCAACTGCTGCTGCATCGGTGACTGGCATCAGATAGCCAGTTGACAACATACCTCTGGCGGCAGCAGCAGCAGCAGCGCATCTTATCAATCTTAGCAAACGAATCGACGATGGGTGATGACCCGTTTCAGCTGTCTACACCAGCTGAACTCGGTTCGCCTGACAAACTCAAGCGAAGTGAATGACACGAGAAGGCGCCGTCACTGTAAAATGTGCAATTAACTTATATATATATATATATATATATATATATATATATATATATATATATATATACTATTCGACACGACTACATTTCGATCGTTTCGTCTGGCATTGTCCATTGATCGCCCCAAGTTTTGTCACTGAGGTGGCTTGAGCTGTCGTCTGCCTATGTAGCCCTCATGAACGGCGTTACGTTCTCACGTTAGTTGGGCGGGTCACGGTCTATTGATCGGGCACTACAACCGCCACTATAACTATTGCTTAGCATGAATGTATTTTCGGCGAACGTTCGCGGGCCGAGAAGCGACACGAGGTTTCGGTTCTTTAGCAGCGACCCAACCGCGAGGTAAATCTGTCTTTGTATTCAATCGCCTTCTGCTGCCGACATAATGTCAAATTGATCATCAGATAGGGCATCATGGCACAATGAAATGTGCCACCATGTGTGACGCTCACGATGACTTAATTCGTAGTGCTTTTTTGCTTACAAATTACACTGCAGGCCATCAAACGACAAACGGCGCTTCGCAAATAGTAATGAGATTTCTAAGCATATCGTTAATTCCAGCAATCACAGTTAAATAACCGCCCATTATTATTAACTAAAAGCTTAAACGCTCATAACAATGCATTTTGTCACCGGATTTTAAGTGCTACGATGCGTCGCGCACTTGCCACTACGCATCCTCTCAAGCACATTGAATCGTTTATTACGTAACCAAAAGAAGCAATAATATCACCCAAGTTTTACTTAGAGCAACAATCGGGGGGTGGAATAATATCCTAATTGACTCGGGTAAATATTCTGACTTATTGCAATATAGTTTTATTTCATTTTGAAAATACAGTGGAATATGAATATCTAACTACTCTTGGGCTTGTGAGGGGTGCTACCAATCGAGCTTATCCTCGAGGCAGCCCCTCATTGTGCCCATAATTGCTGCCGCATTGCCGCGCTGAACCGCCAGAGATAGCCGCTGGAGTAGAAAGTCGAAAGCTCTTTTGTCCCCCGTCGTGAGTTCAATTCGTTTGCCAATCTTCTGTAAAAGTGACCATGCCTCAGGGCCAGGTCCCCCTAGTGTCTCCAATACTAGTGGCACAAAAATGAACTCGTCGGTGAGCTGGGCGTATTTGTTGGTCTTTAGACGTTCCGCCTTGCGTGCTGCGGAGCCAGCGGTTGATGCGCTGGCCTCCATGTTCGAGGGGGCGAGCGTGTCGGTGACTGTAGCATCCCAAATAAGCGCCTTTCCCCTTTCAAAAGGGATAAGGGTGAGACCGTCAGGCCTCTTTCCGTCGCTTCTCAGGAGGCCGGTTGGCTCTCGAATACATGGCAGTAGAGCTGACCTTAAGGCCCGGGCGGTAATCTCGTTAATCTCGCTGTGGCGGCTTTGACGTCCTTCGCTTCTGTTGCAGGATAGCCCGTGGGTTCCCCAAATGTCCACTTGTGCTCCGCACGGACACCGGTGTTCCTCCGTTAGTCTTGTTCCCAACCTCAAACCGATGCACAGACGAAAACTTTCGTGATCAAGTAAAGTGCCAAGGTTTGAGGAGGTTTCTGACTTATTGTTTCATTTCTGTCTAATGTTTTATTGACTATTTGCATCGGAGCATGGTACGATGAATGTTAAGTTAAATGAGGACTACCCGAGTGCTTCTATATTAGTAAATGAAGCTCTCAACTATTTCGTGTACTTTGAGGGACTCCGCCTTAGCATATTCATGCACAGATTATACATGGTGTGGTATGTGTAGGAGACGATAGCACATATAGTCTTTACTTTTAAAAAAATTGCGAACTATAGTTTACTTGTGTCAACATGATTAGCGTGACTGTTAGATACGCGACCTACACGCTGATAACAAGTAGCTATCGGCCTCGAGGCAGCAAGTGCACCGTGTTTTGCTGACGTGATTGTCGTTGGTAGCATTTGTGCAGTGTATGATGAACTAGCTTTGTGTTAAAAGTTCTCGGTAAGGATTAAAGTGGGATGCAACAAACAGCATTAAGACGTTTTTGCCGAAGCGTCAGGTATTCCCAGTCCACTTAAGGATATGGGAAGCAGAGCCTGCAAGCCTGTGGCGGGTGAGAGGCGTCCGCTGAGGAACACCTCCAGTATCTTCCAAGTCCACTTGTTGAAGGCGCGAAAGTTCTCAGTCAAGTCGAAATAATTAGCAGCAAGTGAGCTATCCGGGCCGCGGAAAGCACGATCCCAGTAGCATCGGCAGGTGATGAGATGGCAAGCAAAGGTCCGAGAGAGCCTGTGGGTGTTTGTCTCAATGAGGCTGAACTGTGTTACAAAGGTGTCCGAGGAGCCACTAATTCTGGCGGCGCCAGAGACGTATCTTCGAAGAGCTTAATTATGGCGCGTCTGTAGATATCACCCTGAGGGTTCCTCCAAGTATTAGTCCTAGTGCCATGATGTACGATGTTCTCGATTCTTAAACCCTGCGAAAAGTCGCGAGGGTTCTTTTTAATAATCACTGTGAGGTAACGCGTGTAGTTTCAAACCCGTGGAAGGCGCCACCAGCGCGAAGGAAAACAGTGAGTGCCAGGCTTCGATGTCGTTGTTGGAGGCGACCTTTAATAAAACTTTCTTGAGCTCGTCTGCGACGGATGCCCTGACCACCTTGGGCAGAACCCCTAGCTTTGCATGCCGCATAGTGTTCTGAACGTGCCCGACCAGTTCCTCTGAGGTGGCCAATGCACCAGCGGTCGACGTGACCTCTATGCTTCTGACGCCGGGGTAACTGACGAATATGGGCCTAAGAAGTCTATTTCTTGTATATATTTTATTGCACAAGGGCAGGCAATTCTGTTAAGGTCTTCCCCAGAGTCACTCAAGACGTTTTGTGGCATCGTTAGGTTGCCGGTCTTCCATTAAAAGAAACAGTTCTTTAGCTTATCATCTACCAGCACTAACGCCAATAACCGTCTTAGTGCTTCGGCAATCGTCGTGCGTGTGGCTGCCAGGTCAGGACGGACACCCTGGAGTATTTTTTCCAGGTCAGACAAGGTGTTCCCAATACTGTCTAGTGGCGTTGCCATCTTAAGCCTGTTTTTTCAAACCCTACGTGTCAAAGGCCGCAGGTACGGTGACCGAGCTTACTCTACAATATCTGGTAGGCTTGCGCCCAGGAAGGCGCTAAGGTCTGGCCAACGGAAGTGTGCGCTTCTGTCCTGGGTCGATGAGATTTCCCGCAAGATTGCTGCGTAAGACGGCTTGATATCCGTAACGCCCCGTGTAGAGTTTCCCACAGGAGCCGTGTACTGTGCTTCTTCTGTAATGACTGCTAAAGGATTAACCGTCTGCACTTGTCGGAGGGTCCCATCTTTCAAGATAATTCGGTTCTTCTCACGAAGGTAGGCTAAAAGCGAACAAGTGGGGGAACCAGCCGCATAAGACCCTTTGCAGTTGACACGCATCGAGAGATTTAGACACTCCGCAGCCAAGCTGCCTTACTTGCCACACTTTTTGCAAGACCTTCGCAGAGTACATCTGTTAGCAAAATAACCCGCTCTTTGATAGTTAAAGCACAGTTTTGGTTGGTCTGGTTCAAGTATCACCGTACGGACCTTGAAGCCTAGAAACACTTAGCCTTTGTTCTACCTAAGGCACAACGGACAAGCATTCTAACCGCGTGTGGTTAACCTTGTGTTTTCGTCTTAGCCCGTAGAGCAGCCTACCTATATGACAACGTGGCCCGTCAGCACCTGGGTCAGGTTGTATTATAGTTGTCAATGTGTTCACTGAGTCCAAAACTCTTCTACTTCTTTTAGATTGTTGGTTTTTAGCCCGGCAAGTTATTGGTCGCTTTCGAAGTCTTAGTCATGGCGTACTTTATATAGCCTTTTGTGCAGGATCATTCCTAAGTATATGCCATTGCCGGTCAACTAACCAACGCGATTCTGATGTTACCGTAACGCTTTCATCGTGTTAGTACTAGAGTTTATGTTTTTCTGAAGCCAGGGTCAGCTGAAACCGTTACGTCTACTAGGGGGCAGGCTTCAGCGCAGTATTTTCCCTGTTTTAAGGTATCCGTCATTTACTTACTCAACGCACGCTAAGGTTTCTAACCTTTTAAATAATAGTTACATCTCTAGGCCTCCTTCGTACGCCATAGTGTAGGTCTTAAGGCCGACCCTGAAGTACGCCGTACATGACCCGAAACCGCTCCGCCGACAACAACGCTTGTGCTGGTGAGATACTCCTTTACGAATGGTCGGATTTATAGGAATACACTCTTTGCCTCCAGTGCATCTAGAATAAACTCAACGTTCAAACCGCATCTCCCTTGACCTCAACATTACATGCAAACAACTTTTTGTCTAAATTTACGATGTAAATTGAGAACGCGACTCTGTTTTAGATATTCAGCACACACCCGCGTGTTAAAGACAACTCTGAAAAAGAACTACCACAAAGCCATCAAAAAACTGTGCAGATCTGTAAACGGTGGGGGTGGTATATATTGCTGAAACAATAATATTTGGCATTTTTCATAAATATTTTTATAATGCCAGTTCTAAAATTTGGTTGATTCACGATATTATATATATATATATATATATATATAGTCGTATTTAATATATCCCAGCAACCGTCTACGTACAGTAAACGAGACCTGCTAGCTACTAGCCGTGTCAAACGTTAAATTTAATTAAACCCGTGTTCCTCACCACCCTGTCTCTGTAACTCGATATTGCTTGCTATTGCCTTAAAAAGAACGTCCATGCCTAGGCGTTCTCTACTGTTAGGTCTTCGTTGTGCTCTTGACCGCAAGTTGGGTGTTCTACCCACCGTCGTTTCTACGGGATTTTCCACCCGGTGGCGCCGAATTGTCTAGACTATGTCTATAGCTGTTGCTGGCGGCAACCCTTCCTTTGCCACCCCCCGAGCCTGTCTAGTTTCTTGACGCTCATTGGACGTCTACGTTTTAAACTCTTTCTGCACAGTCGAGCGAGGTTCGCTTGCGATCGTGATCTGAGAGGGGTACGTCTGTGGTATCTGTGAGTTTGTGTGGCGGGGCGGATAGTGGCGTACTCACGTATATATACGTGGGGCAGTACTCGTGTGTATAAATGCGTGGGCGCAGTACACACGTCTATAGATACGTGGGGCAGTACTCGCGTGTATCAATGCGTGGGGGCTGTATGCGTGGGCGCAGTACACACGTCTATAGATGCGTGGGCGCAGTACACACGTCTATAGATGCGTGGGCGCAGTACACACGTCTATAGATACGTAGGGGCAGTACTCGCGTGTATAGATACGTGGGGGCAATAGTCTCGTGTGTGTGTGCCTCTCTATACTCCTATGTGTTGTTGGTCGTAAGTAGAGAGAACTATGTCCGCGCGCGCCCGCGCCGTACTCTTCTTTGTTCCTGCTGATATCAGACATCATCAGGGAGTTGAAGGGATGCAGCGAGTTCCACCACTCGAACGAAGTAGCATGTGGGAGTCGCCGATGCTGGTGATGCTGCTGCTGCTGCTACTGCTGATGATGATGCTGGCGCAGCCGTCGCCCTTTCCCCTTCGCCGTTCCTTCCCATGAGTCACTCTCTTCTTGGCATTGATGGTGCTGCGGTGGCGGCCGCTGCCGCCACGGGTCGTCACACATACAACCAAACCACCCACCCATCCACACTAACGATTGGGAGCCTAGCACCCATATTCAGCCATCACACACAGCCATAGCCTCTCATAACCGGAGAGGCACCAAGCCACGACCTGGCGTCGAGTCGAGGCGTTCGAAGAGGTTCAGCAGCAGCAGGAGCAGTAGATACGACAGCATCATCAGCAGGAGCAGTAGATACGACAGCATCATCAGCGCTCATCACACACAAACAGCCTGTCTGACTGGTTAACTGACTATCTGTCAGACATACAAATAGACATACTGACACACACATAAACGATTTAAGCCTACACAACCGCACGTCGTCGTCGGCTGCGCCAGTGTGATGGTGTGGGTGCGCTAACTGTTGTGTTTTATCAGTTCAGCCTCGCCCCTTTCTCTCTCGGCGTCGCTCCAGTGTTCGCCCTCGTTGTTGCTGTTGTTTCTCTTCATTGTAGGGTTGTTCTCAGTGTAAGCTGGCTGGTGGAGGTAGGCTGCTGACGAGACTACCGTTTATGTTACGGATGTCTCATCGACGGACGTCTATCTGTGTCTGCCGTGCATCATCCACCGCTGACGGCTCCACCACATAAGGCGGTTTGCTGTCATCCAACGCTGTGAGCTGGCCGTCGTGTTCCGTGGAACAGAGTCAGATATTGCCGCGGTGATTTCCTTTTCCTCTTCTTCTGCTGCTGCTGCTGCTGCTGCGGCGGTGGCTATTGACGATTGAATAGTAACGACGATTCGACTACACTTACGTACTATATTGTGACTGAATGCAACCGTGCCGTTTGCATTACATAGCTTGGATTTCAACCCACAGCGAACAGCGTTCGGTGTTACAGTGCCAGTAGAGTTCAGCACAGCTTGGTTGGCCGGCGGCAGCGGCGCGAACGACTACAACATGGCCGCTGCATCCGAGTACAGTGTATGTATGGTAATGCTGGTAGTGCACCACACATAGAAAGCGGCGATTGAACGCAGGGGTGCCCGGTCATACCCACCGATCTTCTTGTTTTTCTTTTCCTGGGCCTGCTTTTCCTACTTGTGGTGTACTCCCACCGCTGCTCCCACCCTGTTCCTCCTCGTACTCCCAGCGCAGCCGCTAAAGTCGGCTTGTGGTGCCATAGTTGTGGTTGCGCTAATCGCGCCACTGCTGTCGCCTCTCATTCACGGACTGGATCCTTCTCGCTAAGGCCGTTGATGGAACTAGGAGAGACAGCAATAACATAATACAGCAACACAGCCTGTGTTGTACCAACAGCTGTGTCGTGGTGGTGGTGGCAGTGGTCGTCGACGTCGACTTGATCTATCCTCAGTGGATCCCTATCTGAGCACGTAAGTGCAAGTAGGAGTGCAACGTTCGCGCTCATCTTGAGCAAAACAAAAAAAAGAGAACAGCATCCCTATACCGGGTGGGCAAGCGGGCGGCATATTCACTGAGAAGGCGGGGCTGATAGCAGCGACAGCAACGTCAACCGACGGACTGATACGGCTGTGGTTTGTCAGTGTCTGACCGTTCGCGATGGCCACCGACGACCACCATTCGTCACAGCGTTCGTGTTTGTCGTCTGAGGTTTTGGTCGTCGTCGACGTCGCCGTCATCGTCGCCGCCTCTAGTGGATAACGAATTGACAAGACGAACCCATCCGGTCGGGCGGGCGGCCGGCACAGTACACACGGCACGCACTAGCGTGCTTTGTTGCGGTCGTGAATCCGCGGGTGCACGTTTGTGACGCCCGACTTTGTGTGTGTGTGTGTCTGCGTGACTGTGGCCGGCGAGTACACGATGCATCCGCCCGCCCTCGCCGCTCTAGCTACGCTGAGCGTGCTGTACGTGCTGCCGGCGGCGAAGGCGACGATGATGAAAGCGCCCCAGCTTAACCCGCTGGCCATCCCCGAAGACCTCGTCAAGGGTACCGAGTACCGGCTGACGTGCATTGTCGCCATCGGCGATCCGCCGCTCGCCATCGAGTGGCAGAAAAACAACGTTCGGCTGTTCTCGACGGCCAACACGCTGATCACGCACGCCGAGCACACGTCGACCGTCACGTTCAAGTCGCTGTCGGAGGCCGACGCCGGCCAGTACCGCTGCGAGGCGGTCAACATCGCCGGCAAGGCTGCCGTCGAGGGCCGTCTTCAGGTGAACGTCGCGCCGTTCTGGCTGCAGGAGCCGTTCGACCAGGACGTCGAGGAGGGCCAACTGCTGAAGATACCCTGTCATGCGGGCGGGTCGCCGGCGCCCACCTACCGCTGGTCGAAGGGCAACCAGCTGCTGACCAAGGGCGGCCGGTACGACATCGCGTCCGACGGCGTCGTGACGGTCAGCGCCGCCAAGAAGATCGACGCCGACATGTTCTCGTGCGAGGCGTCGAACGGTATCGGGCCGGCGCTGCTCAAACAGGCGACGATCCGCGTGTTCGTGCGGCCGCGCGTCAAGCTGCCGCACACGCTCGTCCAGGTCGAGCGGGGCGGCACGGTGAACATGTCGTGCGCGGCCACCGGCGACCACCCGATCTCCGTCGAGTGGCGCCGAGACGGCCAAACGCTGCCGGAGAGCTCGTCCGACAAGATCCTGCTCGGCAGCGACAAGCAGGAGCAGCTGTTCTCGAATCTCGTCATTCAGTCGGCAAGCGCCGAGCACGCGGGCCGATACCTGTGTGTCGCAAGAAACTCGTTCGGCGAAGACCAGGGCGAGGCACGGCTGGTGGTGCGCGAACCACCTGAGGTGCCCGAAGGCGTTGAAGTGTCAGGAGTCTGGAGTCGTAGTGCGCGCGTCACCTGGACCGCGCCCAAACGGGTCGTGGTCACAGGATACGACGTGTGGTTCTGGTCGCATAGAGATCTCACAAAGTAAGTACATTTTAAACGACACCCGTATTAATTTGTGAAATATGCTTGAACAAATAGCGTGTGCTTATGCAATCAGTGTTCGCTAATTAGAACCTATGCAATTCAGCCAAATGAGCTATACAAGATAAAACACAAGCTAAATGAATTCAGTCTTCACTGTTATATACTATTATAAATGAGACATGTTCCCACCGTTGGTGATTGATTGCAATGAATAAATTATGATATATATATATATATATATATATATATATATATATATTTATATTTTTTGAATATTTATTTTTAATGAAATTAACGTAATGCTTTTGTAGGCAACTAACAAATCGAACAAAAAGAGAACATTACTCACCTGCATTTATTCGCGTCGAAAAGGCCCGATAGCCGTATCGACATTGGACCTAGCTGGTTGGAGTTCCGTATATACTCTATATCGTATGTTTTAACTCTATCCAGTTAATAAAGCAGTAATCATATATTACATTCCATATGCCAATTTTACCGCAAATCTACAATTTATTAAGAAATATGACTTCTCTGAAGTAAAGAGCCATAATGGCAAGAGATAAATGAAAACAAACGCAGGCTAGGGAAATGGCACATATTGTCAAAACCATAGGAAGACGCCCCGCTAAAACAAACTATTGTTTAATTAGGTAGTAATATAACCATCGCGATAATCCAATTAATATCATGAATGCACAACGGACGAGGATATTTGTTAAATACGTATAATGCTTCCATAGCAATATTATACAACTATATACGAAGCCAGCAGCACGCTGTATGACATACTACACAGCGAGCGCATCTGATTCAAAAGATATTCCACAAGGAATGGTAAATAAAACTCATATATATAAAGATTCGGGTTTAATCAGGTATTAATAAAGCAGTTGCAAATATATTTCATTCCATAAACGAACATTACCGCACATCTACCATTGCTAAAAAAGATGAATTCTCTGAAGCAAAGATCCGGTTGTTATTGGAACTGTGTACGTTGGGAATGAGCATTTTTAGGTTTTAATAGATATATAGGTAGATAGGTTTTATCATTCTCATGAGTGGTTTACATGTGTACAGAGGTTCACAGCTCCTCAAAGCCATCAAAGGCTAGTATGCTACATACTTCATGGTTCAGACTATCTTGCTCCCAAACTGACATGTGGCCATTTCCGTCACTCGTTTTGCAGGTTCAACATAAGTATGCCCGGTTCATCCACCACGGTCCAGATACAAAAGCTTCACCCGGCGACCGAATACAAGTTGTACGTTATCGCTACGAACGACGTAGGCCCATCTGAGCAGTCGCGTACCGTTACGGTGCGCACAAAGGAGGAACAGCCGTCCGAGGCGCCCTCCAACGTGCAGGTCATCTCAACGGGGCCTAATCACGCCGTGATTTCGTGGCTTCCGCCTCCCGAGTCGGAGTGGAACTCCGAACGACTCACCGGCTACTTCGTTGGCTACAAGGCGGCTAGCCAAGATGTGAATCGGCCGTATTCGTTTCACACCGTCGGCCCGGAGCAGAGCACGTACACGCTTCGCGGGCTGATGAAGAACACGCTCTACGGCGTGGTCGTCAAGGCGGTCAACGACGTCGGCTACTCGCCGCCGAGTTCCGAGGTGTCGTTCTACACCGAGGACGGCGACTACATGCCGGCGCCCCAGCTGCATCTGAAGACACTCGACGGCCAGTCGGCGACCCTGCGGTGGTCGTCGCCGTCGCCCAAGGTTACCGGCTACACGATATACAGCCGACAAGGCGAGCAAAGCATGTGGGACGAGACGTTCATCGACAATCCGGCCCAGAGCACGTACCAGCTAACCGGGCTCAACCTCAACGAGTACTACCAGATCTACATGGTGGCGCACACGAACGCCGGCAAGACAGAGCCGTCGGACGTGCTATCGGTCCGCGTTCCCGACCCGAGCAAGAGTCCGCAGACGACCGAAGAGGGCACGGTCGATCGCGCCGAGGTACGACAAGTACTTTACACGATCGTACCGTTGGTCTGCCTTCTGCTGGTCATCGTGGCGGTGCTGTCGGCGTCCGCCGTCTACATGTACGCGAAGAAGAGCACCCCGCCACCGCCGCCGGTGAACGCCGACTACGACTTTTGCTTTACGAACATTCCGGGCGGCCAGCCGACGCTGCCCGGCATGACCATGAAGGTGAGCCAGTACAACGCCTACCAGATGAATCCGTATGCCACGTACTCGCGGCAGACGGCGCGAAAGAAGAGCGTCAACTCCACGCCCTACTCGACGATTCCCCGCTCGGAGAAGAGCTCCGAGAACGCGTACGCCATCTACGAAAGCATACAGGATCTCCGCTCGCTGAAGCGGCGACAGAGTCTCAGCCGACAGTTCGGCCCCACCATGCACAAGGTTGACATTTGTGATATCTAGTCTCCGCCGCCACTGCCTCCCGCTCGCAGCTAAATGAACGGGCGGTTGGCTGGCTAATCGGAGTTCGGCTTCTGCGTCGCACGTCTGCCCACTGCCACTACCACTGCCACACTGTCCGACCGGACGGCAGCTGAGAAGCACGCAGCTCGCTACGATAGGTAACTAGCTGGTTCGGGGTCAGCCCTATTTCTGCTATTGTAGGCCAACGGTAGGCCAATGGTGAGCGGAAACACGGAGTGACACTGAAGTCGTAGTAGGTAGGTCGGAGGTGTGCAGATGATGACAGATGTACTGAACGCCTGTTTTCAACGCCCACAGGGAAGTGATAGAGTAACACACAAAAATGGTTTGAGAAGGAGCACGTGACATGCTTCGTCGGTCGGTTTTTACCTGGTTGGGTCTACGCTTATTGAACTCGTTATATGAATACGGGGACAAATGCGAAAGGGAAGACGAGGGGGAGACGAACCACCAGCGAGTGATACACTGGCGTATCACAATGTGCGAATCCAAACATGTGTATAGTAAGTAGAACCACTAATTCCATATGTAATGTTGTACAGTCACCTCAACGAAAATGCTCTAAGAGCAATGTACAGCAACGAGGCCCCAATTTACGTGACGCTTCATTTGGAAGACAGTCATTGGGAACGCGATACGGGGCGATGGAAATTATGATGAGGATCATGATGATGCTGATGATGGCGAAACTCGAAACAAATAATGACGGCTACATTTATTATTAAAAGGCACGTTATTATCAGCCTCCTTGCGAGAAATCTAAAAATCGCCGATACAAAATCAGTATCTCACCATTGATGTGCTTGTAATGATAACGCAGCCACTACAGCAGTAAAGCAGTAATCAGCAGCTACTAGGATAGTAAGCAAACTGACCGCAACTTAAACGCAATGGAACGAAGCTGTATTAGGCTGCAGACCGTGAGACAGAAGTGAGTTAGTTCGGTTTTTAAAAAATCTAGTCAATAGCGCGGAGCCCTTCAGCTCACTGTGCCCCGGCTCTAGCAATAATTTCACCGTCTTAGACATGCCTGATATTAATGAAAGAACAATTTGGTAAAGATACAGGCGCGCATCAATCTATATATATATATATATACCGTGTGGTAAGAATAGTTAAGGGAAGAAGATGATGTAGTTGCTCACAGGAAAAGGACATGCATGCCAAACTATCTTTGCAAAGCACCTGTACGAAATGTTTATCATCTGCATTTTAATTGTATAGTGTACGATTATCACTGAACCAAATCGGATGGCAACCGATAATACAGTTGACCTAAAGGAATGAAAAGATTCACACAATTCATGTATGCATGTTGCGTGGCATAAGGATACTGAATCCCTACTAGAAAATGAGACATATTTATAAAGATTGTGAGACAGTATATATATATATCCATGATACGTCCTTGTGGGAAACGTCGTCACTGCCGTCAATAGCCAAGTCAAACCAACGACAGGAAAACAACTACTTAATGCTGAGATTAATTTGTATTTATTTGCATAAAGTACTATATATACGTACATATACACAGAAAAATAAATATATAGGGATATAGAAATATGGCGGCATAAAAATTACTGAGAGCGAATCATGTGAATTTAAAAGGAACCGCCATTTCGTACAACACCAGCATTACGTATCATCTACTTTGTATTATACGTTTTGTACTTTAATCCCATTATACAGGGATTGATATGAAAAACATTGCCACTAAAATAAAAACGCTATTATCTGGACGACCACATTAGCCAAACTGGTGTCATTCTTGGTCCATTGTGTACTGCATCTGTATTGTTTAACACGGCACTTAACTAACACAACGTACCGGCGAAACTGTTTTGACAAACCCGCAGCTGGCCGTACACTTGTTAAATATACGGATGTAGCATCATCGCAGTAAAATGATGATTGTATCGCACTAAAATAAATTAAAACTCTATTTGTACCGGTATATAAGAAGTAAACAACAGGTAAACCACACATCGAACCGGTAAGCCAAAATCCGATACATTTTGCCAGGGTGTATTAACCAAATCTAGGAACTGCGGTACCAGCGTAAAGTATAGCCAACAAAAACGCGTGTAAAATATCTACTATACAAACCGAATAGAAGTAAACAACTAGGAGGATCACCACGTTATAGAGCAACTCTCTCTGTGCCAGCCGGGAGGGTTGTTGGTTTTGTCCGCCACAGCATGAGCGATCACCAGGCCCAGGGTTAACAAAGCTGCTACATTTCAGAAATCTCGGGAAACAATATTTATTTGCTATCATTAGCGCAAAGTCGCGAATTATCAAAACGTTGCTGTGGCCGATAATAGTAATAATAATCTAACCTGTTATATTAATTATTTTATATATAACTAAACCAACAATCGAAGACGACCACAACAGCCGACAGTTTTTCACCTACATCATATGAGGATTATGGCGCCTCTTTGGAGGAATGACATGTATGCTACTGGCTAGTCCTACGCTGTTCTTTAGCAAAATAACTTCGCCCATATATATATATATATATATGCGAATCTACAAATAACTTACAAATTAAGTGCATCACTATCATATCTTAATAGCGAAGTTTTATTTAAAGGAAAACATTACACAGTATATTTGCAGTATATTTTTATTACACAGTATATTTGCAGTTTATGTTTATACAGGCGTATACGTAGCGTTACAGGCCGCTGTTTCACCCCGTTATACTATGAACGCAATCACTTAGCGTAGACGTGCTCATTTACTGCAAATGTACAGTCATTCTAAAGACCTAAAATGATTTAGGTCGCGCTCTTTCTATGTTAGTGAACTATTAAGTTCATTCAAAATCAACAAGTCTCAACAGTTTACTTGTAAAGTGAGGACAGATAACTTAACGTGAACCCAAATCTGTCGGTCCAAAATATATTAGTGACCCTAATTAGAACGCTGCTACCGCTGCAGCTTACCAACAGCCTCGTCAATCTGTTTCTGTATCGACGGTGGATGAAGCAGCAATTGACCGCAGGGCAGATAGAACTTGATAATGAGGGCAACTAGATGTGCGCGAGCGAACACCTCGCGTGGCTGGTCAAGTCGAATGCGGTTGTTCAGCGAGGAAAGTATCAGTCGGAGGTTGGATCGCACGAGCGACGGCGATGTCGAAGGCGATACCACCGCTAAAAGAGCTGTACCACGCGGCGTTGATATCCAGTGCACGACCTGCAATACAAACACATACAGACACGTATGCATGTGTGTGCAGAACATTAGCACTAACTGCACAAAGAGCTCGCCATCATTGCGGCCGTGTCGTAAGCACGCAATGCAGTCGAGCAGCATTATGAAGTGTTGATATAGCCAGAGGTCGATGGCGATGCTAACGTTAAGGATCAGTCAATTCACAATTACATTCAAGGCAGAAAGCTTGCTCCATATCAAATTCGTTTTGTTTTCTAAAGATTTTTTTACTAAGTATCGGTGAAATATACGACTAATAATGATAACATGCAGATATTCATGAGAGAGACATTCAGAGATTTCAGATCGGTGAAACATACGACTAATAATGATAACATGCGAAAATGCAGTTTCGAATATATATATATATATATATATATATATATATATATACGTACCAAGTGTGATCCTTTCAGGCCATAGGTACCGCTAAGGAAATCCCGTATGCTGGTATCCTTTTTTCTTCTTTGAGCGGCAGCGCCCTCAAATTCATTTTTACCTTCTTGCAAAATGTATTCCATTACGTCGTTGCCATCAAACTGTCGAAGCAGTAGCTGTTCCTGCAACAATCAGTATGTCACGACAAGATATTAGATATGTGTATGGGCACTGCGTGTATTTAAATACAGTGCAACATAGAACACGTTCTGACAACACTTAGCGTCTAATGCTTTCGTTAATTTAGCGTTTACGGTGTAAATGCTGAAGACAATTACAGGACCATTTGTGTTTTTCTCACAAGCAATCTGCTTGAAAAATTCCTTCTTTGAAAACAAAAAAAAGTCTAAAGCCTGAATGCAAGAGATGTGCCTCCATCCAGTATATATATATATATATATATATACATGTCATATCCTTACCCTCTTATATAATTTGTAATCGAGAACTTAATCGTTGTTAATCATATTTATCGACAGAAGTATAGTGAGTGACTCAACATTTACGCTTGCTCAACTGACATATATATATATATATATATACATATATATAGCGCAAGAAACAGCAATTGATTTAACTTTACAGTGATTAACTGGTTATAATGCACGTTTAACTAAGAGGAATACCTAATGTATGTTTGCAAGTCGATACCGTCCCAGCTGACATCACGTGTCGTCATCGCCAATAAGCGTGTCGACTCCTTGAGAGCTGAACGTGCACAAATTGTCGAGCGAAGACTCGGGCTGCGGCAGGGCGAGACAGAACGTCCGTGAGTACAGAACGGCAGGCTCGGTTTTGGCACCGCCGAAAGAGACGAGATGCAACGCATACACCATCTCGTTCCTCTTCCTCTGCTGTTTTCTCTCTCAAAGTGCACACCAGCCTAGGCTTATGTAGACTTAGAAAGACGACGTGCTTTAGCTACAGTACTCTCCAGTAGCAAGGGGGAAGTGGGTGACCAGTGTGCGTCCTCGCTAGGGCCTCGCTGTAAGTTGTACTTGATAGGGTTCGATAGCGTAGATTCATCATGCAATTCATCATCACAATGCAATGGGTACGGGCCAGCCCAGACCCGTCTTACTGTCTCTAATCTGTGATTTGTCGGTCGCTGCGACCTGTGAGACGATGACGCGTTTTTCGAGACAACCGAGGATAGCTCACGCCGTTGCTGCTGCTGTTGTTGCTGTTCATAGGCGTTGTTGACGCTGTTGTTGAAATGGCATGAAATGTTGTTACGCCTGCGAGTATTCCATTACGTCGCATGGAAGAAACTACAGCTTAGTCAACTTGTTACACGATCAACCGTCGTTTCTAGACAGCTTCCATCACCACCATGAGAGAGCATCGACGATGCATTGTTGTCGATGTGCACTAATCTGACGAGATTAAGCACAGATAACAGCCAGAGTGCTCGCTTTGGCAGAAACAGTCAGTTATCGAGTTAGAGAACTTTGAACCAGTGAACGGAGAGAACGTGGTGCCACGGTATCCCCCTTGTTGAAGTGTAATCCGGCTCCAGTTTGACTAGATTTAAGACTGGCTGAATCAACGGCGGCGAAACTCATTCTCATCTGTTGCGCGCGTATGTCATGCAGTTATCAGCTGTCATCCGCGTTCGATCCGCGGTTCAGGGAGTTAGTTCTATGCTATTTGTTCTGCTCATCTTCGGAGTCTCGAAGCATCTAGCTATCTGCGTAATTTTATTTCTCGCTTTTTCTTTGCCTTAGAATAATTAAAATTTCCTCTCGAGTCTCGATATGACTCAGAACAGTGATGTGCACTATGACATAAACGGGGTGAGGTGCGCACCATCGAACTGTGTTGTGCCCTGAAGTGGGTGGGTGTCCATCAACACAACCCACGGAGAAGCAAATCTTGTCTAGGTGTTTCTGGCATTTTGATTCTGGTCCCATCAAGTGGAGAAGCAGACCTGCCACCCTGACGAATTGATCTATCAAGCGATGTATCATGACTAGTTTACGATTGTTACGGTCGTTACAATTACATTGACATGAGCAATGTCAATCATCAATGACTCCTGTCAGAGAGGACAGACTACAAGTAACCACCAGTTCGTATCCACTGACCGAGTTGAGCCGAATGCTTTTCTTTCTTTACTGTGATTTTTGCGGATATCGGACGTCGTTCTATTTTGCGCCGAGGTGTGTCGTCGGTAACTGTGCCTAGGAAAGCGAGTAATTCTTTGGGCTTCGTACGTAGGAAAGCAAATAAGTATTACTTATTGTATTTTTTTCACTTACGATAGCACGTATATGACACTATACTGGACAGAAAAACAACCTGTTAACCAACTGAAAAACGTCTACAGGTCTATTTCTTTCTAGCTGTATGTTGGGTGGGCGTTTTGAGAGCTACAGTGCACTTGATGCACTCTGTTGCTGCAGCAATACTAGAAGCATAATTATAATAATAAAACCATAAAACTCCATGTATCATAGATATCAATAACTCAGTAACCACACTGTGTGTTTGTGCAAATGTGTGCTGTAGGTATACGTCTGTGCATGTATTTTACTTATTTTTATTCATGTATTTTGCGACCTATCCGTAAAATCGATACTGGCACGGCAATACGTTCTGTAGAAGAAGCATCACATAACATGTAGTTAGACTTTTCTAATAGATCGTGTAGAATAGAAAGGGTAAAATATATATCCCTCTAGCTTGGAAAAATAGGAACTCGAATTAGAAAGAGTATCGTTTAATGTATAGTACACCGTTTGCGCATGCATACAATAAAGTCTGTACGATCTTGCATGTCGGTGTTCGTTAATCATGCAATTTTGTCTGAAAAGTCCCCTAAAGCAAGCATGCTGCTGTTATCAGGTCGACACTATTCGAAAGTAGACACTAACCGGCTAGGACACCACACATCTAGCCTGGCCAATAACCGCTCCTCCTCCATTCCTCTGGGCGGCCCTATAACAATAACATTTTGCTAATTACACAGTTTGGGCAATGTATAGAGTGTTTTATCTCGAAATCTAGCATATTCATTAATTTACAAGCATTAAAACAATATGCATACTAATACACATCTTTATTTAGGCTCTAGGAAGACTGTAAATATAGTACAAACAGATAATCCCATAACGGAGATTGAGAATATCTTTTTCAATGAACTACTGTGTGGTGATATGCTTTGCTATGTTTCGTCTGCGAGAACAATTCGAAATTAATTAACTGCGTACTTTCAATGTTACAGATATGTGTAGAGCGTGCCGTGGTGATTGTACCTGAGTTGGAACACTTGTGAAGGCAAGGAGAGAAGCATTTGGACAGGATGTCGGACGATCTGTCTCCCAAAGTGACTGGGCTGTCGCCAGCCGAAGGCGCGCCGGGTACAAAAGTGACGATCAGAGGGGAGAACCTTGGATCCGGCCAACATGACCTCGTCTGTGAGTACGCTGTTTGAAAACACCATGTGATACGGCTAACTGTATACACCTATTTATATATACACTTCTTTGTAGATGTCAAAGTACGTAAATCTTTCACTTCCTATTTGTTTTAATCAACACGTTCGTGTTGGATTTATTGACTGTTGTGTGAAGTACTCCCCTTTTGACGTAACAAGATGTCAAGGCGTGATGAATGCCGTCAACCTTTCCGGGTTTTGTTTTACTTCGTAGTAATAGTAATATTCAAAAACACATGCATGGTTTTTCAGTAATCTGAACAGGCGCTAATCGGTTTCTTTTAGCAATTTCAATCTGCGGGATGGACTGTACTATGTTCTCCGAGTGGAAGTCTTCACACAAGATCGTCACCCGTTCGCGGATCTGTTCCGGAGCTGGAGACGTCATTGTGACCACAAAGTCTGGTGGGAGAGGAACATGCACCGTTCAGTTAAAGGTACAAAGTCTTACTGCTAACTATAAAAAATATATACAGATAAACTATTAGGAGATATACCATTTTGGTGATTGCCTATATATATATATATATATATATATATAGCCATGGTGACTAGTCTGGGACTCGCAAACCCGCATTCGCGTCCACAATTCTCTCTCTCTCTCTCTCTCTATATATATATATATATATATATATATATATATTGCTAAGCATTATTTGACAGCGTGCATATTGAAATGTATTTGACATGACAATCAGGTATCCACGAGACAGTCTCACCGACCGCAGAGTCCGCCGTATGGGTGGACGAGGCTCACCATTTTCAGGGGCCTTCGTTTCCTTCGATAAAGGGCCCCGCGTCATCATCTTCGCTTTGCAAGGAGCCCAATTTACTTGTCGGGGCGGACCAGACCCCGATAAGCCCGAAGCATGAGGCCGATCTCAATGTGCTATTTGCCGACAAAAGCACCGACGTTTTCTCGCGAAGCTTTAGTTCCGAGCTGTACCTGCTCACTAACCATATGCACTGCAGGTTCGTAGAACGTTCACACAATTTTACTATATATTTCTCTCAAAGTCTGAGTCATAGAAAAATATACACCTACTTACATCGTTGATGGCTCATTGTTTAAATATAAGATACGCTTTAGAAGCTAGCCCCATTGCTCATGCGTTCAAACCGCATTACTGTGAATGCCATTATGCTTGGATATTATGTCAGCGGGCGATACTTTTTAGACAACGTAGCCAATTCTTTTTCCAAGCTGTTTTAGTGAAGTCTGGCTCCGTTCGTTTGTATCCCACGCTTTTATATAGCAAAGTATTTCACGATTGTATTGTCAGTATTTTGCCCCACTTTCAACGAACGTGGCCTCGATTTTAACGTCGCAAGGTTATGGTTGGTTACAGTTTTGAGAGTCTACGATCAGGCTTAAAGGAACTCGAACGTCGTGCAAACAACCAACAAGAGGGGCCAACAACATTTCTTAAGGCAAACGTGTATGCCATTGTCAAATGTCTCGATGTGCTCAAGGAGTTAAACAAACTCATGAACAAGGACCGCACTGAAATGGGTGCCGCGCTGACCAACGGGCTGGCTCAGCATCTTAAGGGTAGGAATTCATCGGCATTACAACTACTTTTCTTGAAACATTTTAGTCTTATTTTTTTATTACTGCATTATATATATATATATATATAATACGTAACACATATCGATATTTTCTATTGGCATTATTACAGAGACGCATGAAGAGGCGTCATCGATTTTCGAGGGGATCCTTCGGCGAAAGGAGAGCTCGGACTCGATGAGGACATCCCTCTCGATTTTGCATAAATTTCGCTTTCTTTTTAATCTGCCTGCACAAATCGAGCGAAATGTAAAAATGGTGAGTCCCTCTATTATCCTTAGGCGTTGGAGTAAACTACTTAGTTTCTGCTTGACATCTTTCTTTGTCAGGGGAATACAAAATATATGGTTTTTCAAATTTAACGCGAGTTAACGGAGCCTAATATATTAGTATTTTTGGTTAACTCTTCACTTGCATGACTCCTTTAATAAGTTACTAGTATCTGTGTTAGTCTACATTTGCAGAACATAGCTATAAAAAGTAAATAACTTAATCGCACTTATTAATATTGCTCTTAGTATTTAAAAAGGTTAATTTGCATTAGTTACTATATATGTATATGTGAACACCGATCATATTTATATCTAAATAGTCATTCAGTTTCGTATGCGTTTATGATTATTGCCCGCGAATCAAATATTTAGTTGTTTTATTATTTAAGATTCAATTGTTGTTTATAACCAAAACTGGAATTCTGCATTGCTAAATTTATAAAACATGATAGGTAATGCTGTACATACACATACTTATAGAAACTAACAATAATGAAGATGCTATTTTTGCTGCTGTTTGCTGCTTGGTTATAGCGCGACTACGACACCGTGATCAGCGACTACTCACGCGCTCGTTCTGTGTTCCACGATACAAAGGTCGGCATTTTTAAGCGAGTGTTGAATGACGTCGAGCTAAAGGTTGCCTCGTTTAAGGAGACTCTTCATCAAGGCATAAGAAAGTTTCCAGCTCCCCTCGAGGAGCGCAAGAAATTGATCAGGTACGTGTTGTTATATATATATATATATAATCGCTGCATAATATAGCTAGTTGATTGACTGCGGTTTGGCATACATGCCCGAATACAGAACAGTACTTTCAGTGGTTACGCATCTTCATTTTTGTTGTTCATTTCACTTTTCTGGAGGCAGCTACCTCGTTCAACTGGAGCCAGAACGTAATCCAGGGTGGGAGGCAATCGAGTTGAATCACGAATGGTTACTTCGTCATCTCGATGAGCTAAAGACTCGACACGTGGCCCGAGCGCAGAGTTGCGCCGGTATGGCCGACTCGGAAGAAGGGGATCCGCCGCAGGTTGAGTTCGTGCTGAGCATTTGCCGATTCTTTTGCGCGAATGCACCAGATTTTTTCAAGTAAGTCAACGTGCTAACTTCGCGATTGATTGAACATTGCGCTCTTTAGCGTTACGGTCCAGATCACTCACGTTTGAATCTCGACATAAAAAATTGACCATAGAAATATCGATGAAACCTTTTTTTTACCGCAGATAATTTATGTTAATATGCTCTGTTCTTTCAAGTTGGGTCATCGTTGCGTTTTTTGTATAGAGAGCCTTAATACGCACATTTTGTACAACAGGCGTCAACTTAAGCACGATTTTAGAAAATAACAGTGTGAGGGTTGCTCCTTTCCTTTGATGTTAGACTGTGCGCTAGGCGACCGAATTCCTCTCACATATAATTGGAGTGGGATGCACACAATCATTGAAATATATAGCGCCGAGTTTGCAGTTTTAGCGTGCTTTTGCTGCCCTTTTTAATGCCATTCAAAACTGCCAATAGCTTGTATAATTATTAACGTTACATTTTGTAGTCACTATATTTGTCATGTATAAACCGCAAAATTATCTTAATTGAGGAGTGCTCGACCATCCATTTTGTCCTATTTTCCCAGTGTATCTTGTCATGTTTATCATTCTCTTCCTATAAATACAGTGTTTTAAGCTTGACCTTAAAATGTGTTTAAAATAACAGTAAATTAACTGTATTGACAATACAATACGTTTGTTATGCACTAATTAACTGAGCAGAGTAAACGCCGATGAAGAATACAAGCCAGATTGACGTTAATTTTAGTCGCAGTAAGTCATATAACATGCATAATAAGAGTGTAGAAAGCGCGTCCAAATGAACGGTGTGTCTTGTGGTTGTATCAGACTTCAGCAAGCCTACCTCCAGCGGGAGATGGAAGGTGTTCAGACAGCTCCAAGTGAGGAGGAGGAGCGGCGAAGTGGTGACCTCACACTGCAGCTGGTCGCCCGTCTCTGTCTTGAGGTGCGTGCTGCTCTTCTACCGACACCGGCAATGCAGTCGACCGCGACATGGCCTCTAGCCTACAATCAACCGATTGGGCCGTGGCTTCCCACCTGCCTTCGGGCAGTAAGGTCTGTGTGGTCATATGTTTTAACATTTCGTATTTGATGTTTGCTTACAGACGTACCTATTATTACGGTGGCGATTATAACCAGTAGGCTTTTTTTTTTTTTTCTGGGAGGTTTCGGTAATGCATGATGCACATGCGCCACTAGCAGCCTGCGTGACTAGTGTGAATATAACCAGTAGGCTGAACCAGTTATACTGCTCTTGTAGTGTGTACATAACAACTCAGACTGTTCGTGCTTAGAAAATATGATATCTTGTTTAATCTGGCAATACTATAGTAAAGGCGTTCAGAAACCTAAACATTCCGACATCGAAATGAGTTAGATACTCAAGCTCTAACGGATTGCTGCAAGACTCGGATACCCGTTTGAACAAAGATCATTTGTATTTGCCTTTCTCCGATATCTAGATAACGATTACATAGCCTGTTGTCATTATTTTTATTGTTACCGCCTCCCTGCAATAAACTGATTCGATTCTATGTATGCGTAGGACATGCTATTCGTGCGTGTTAAAGTTGGATCCGCCGCATGCTGCTGCTCGAATGCAAAGCCTCATAACCGATCTGCGTGAACACGCCATCATTTCGCTCTTCAATCAAGCCGCACAAGGTAAGTGTCTTTAGTTTGTTGTCTTATTGTCTCACTTGTCTGCTGCGTTCACTCTCCGCCTCTGAATCAAATCATTTTGTCGATATATATGTATTGGAAATAAAGATTCTTCATAACGCAAAGTTACATAACGCCAAACTGCGACTCACAATTATCGTTAATAATCTCCTTGCAATAAAGTATATGACTTATTGCTCTGAGTCTTACAAACCCAGCTAGACTTGGTGGTGTAACGTTTAAAGGGAAAGAGGGAAGCACAGCAATAAAACATTGATTGGGTGTCTATACTCTCTAGATATTGGTCGCCTTCATGAGTTTGAAACGTGGCAGAGCTGCTCGTGGCTGGACGCCTTTTCGACCCCTGGATTTACGAGTGGCGGGTGGGGAGACACGCAGCTCCAGAATGCACCCTCAGGAGCTTCGCAACTGCCGCTGCTCTTTGAAAACCGCGTCATTGAGGCCCTTCAGGTGGGTTAACATGTGCGGCGGCGTAGTCGGGGAAGCTAGTGCGCTATTCATGGTTGTCATCTACCCGGGTATCGTCAGTTCGATTCCCGATGTTGATCGATTTTTTAGAGCGATGCTTATTGCGACGAGATGATAAAACATATACCGCCGAGATTAATAATCCTAAATACCTCAGCAGAGATGTCCGGCCTTCGGTGCATTGAAGGTATGCTGCACGGCGATTACAAGCCCGTAGGGGACGGATAATGGTCTAGAATTAAAACTTTTAAAAAAACCCTTTAAAAAGCTGACATAAACTCCTCTTATATATATATATATATATTATATATATATTTATATCTATATTGAATGCGCAAGATGTAAGTTGTTAAGTTTTATAACTCAATATTGTTAAACACATACATTAACGTGTATTGGAGAAAATAACTAACAGTGATCGCTTCACGTATGATATATGCTTGGCATCATTCAGATGATACAGGAAAATGTGCTCCAGTCTTCGGCAGGCCAGATGTTTCAGCAGACGAGCGTGAGGGCGGCAATTGTACAAAACGTTCAGCTTATGATGTCATCGTACGTGGATGCGCTTCAGAAGTCTCCGGAATTCGACAAGGTACTAGCAATAACTATATGTAAATAATATAAACCTACTCATATATAATAATTCTAACGTTCAGTTTATAGATGACGGGGGGCTTTGACAATGTAGTAAAGATCATACAAAATAGCATTATCGGCTAACATGAACGAGCTCCACGAAAACATGTTTCTTTTTAATCATGTGCGTGAAAGCGTGAGTAGTAAACCCCGAAATGTATTGGACCAGACCAACGCCCGGTCAAAAAGTTAGCTAATTAGCCTAGCTTAGCACTCTGAAATGGTAAATTTCGTGTCAAGACAATTAAACCTATTAATAAACAATACAAAGTCACCATTAATAAACTCATATATACACATTAAATAGAAGCCAGCATACATCATTTTGCAACATGTGCAGTAGAGGTGGTCATTATAGTACGAGCAATGCTAGAAATTATGTCGGTAAAGGACACGAAATGACTCGCCAGGCACAAACGCATTGGCTTAGGAGCCCCTTCCTTGGGACGCCTTGAATCCTTTAAAACGCATGTCAACCACACGTTTGACACTCCACTGGCACTAACATCAAACATTTATCTGAACATTTGCCCGGCCTTACATAAATATACCAACAACAAAAATAAGCAATTGGAGTAATGTAATGCACAAATTGTAAATAATTTTAGAATGCCCTTGAATAGGAGATCTTAGCATCATATCATAATTTTGTTCGGTCATCCTTTTGGGGCCGGTATGCTATGCTCATAGACATCATCGGTTGGTCGCGACGTAACGGACCGTGGTGCGACAACGACGACGACTTCAAGCGTGGCGACCTCAATTGTAAGCAGCGGTGGAGCTCGCCTCTCGCTCGAAGACAAGCTGCTTATTACTCTGGCAAATGTAGCTGTGAGTCGAGAGTACGTTCTACCGCGAATCCAGCTTGCCTTTAACAGCCAGCAGTATCCTGACATATCGGAGATCATTGCCGTGAGTAACCCTTTATGTACACTCTGTTCGCCTCTGCAGGATGACTCGTCAAACAAAAGTGCACATGCGATTCTCGTTTTCGTGCATATAACAACAATGACTGTTATGAATATGATGAAGAATGTGTATGCAGGTTTTATCACCAGTGTAGTATTGGTAGACACCACGTACTGAAATGATTGAAAGTCACTCTGAAGTCACAGCTCTATAGTATCCTGTAACGCGCTATAAATTGTGACATACAGTCGCGCGACCGAACTTGCACTGTTATATATTGTAAACATTCTACTGATAGTTGGTGAAAAAACGAAACTATATAATAACCATAACGACTGGTTTGATAAAAGATGCTGATCTTATCACTACCACATATATTACTTGACTGTAAATTTACCTAACTCTCATGTGATATGTGCACTTTTCGAACAGACTGGGGATAATCTTCTGGTGCAACTGGAACAAAGAATTTTGCAACGAGTTATCAAGCTGCTTCAGCGCCCGCTTGTCGACGCCGTCGAAGAACTAATGCAAGAATACAGCATCGAATGGAGTACGCCGAGATCGCCAACGGATGTTTCTACCTATGTAAAGGTATATATCGATGTACAAGTATTAATTTTATAAGGCATCTTTATATATATTAATTTTAAAAGTTTTTGCAATATCAGTTGTTGTACGGGATGTCATGTGGAAGGGACATTTCGACTGACGTCGCGTTTTCTTGCTGAACCTCAATAGATACGTACTACAGTAAATACTCTCCAAAATAAGGATCCTTTGTGATTGCGTTTAGTTGTCTTCCAAGATCTTTGGAAGTCTCTTTACTACAGTCATGAAATTTCGCACGACGTTTTAAATAATCTTTTAGATAACTTACCTTTCTCTTTTAGATGAAGTGACGTTTCATTATATATATATATATATATATATATATATATATATATAGTAACACCATTACCAGTAGGACTAATATTGAATCACTACAATAATATCTGACTCCTTTATGAAATCACTGGAGAATTGTCTCGCCGTAAATCCTCATGATTTTCAAGCCCAGTTAGTTTCTAAGTTCGGCTCAGCGCGCCAAACAGCAACTGTAATCCGGCGTAGATACGACGCGAATATATTTTTCTTTTTCAGGAGCTACTTCTGGAGCTCACTGAAGTTCAGCAAAGGATTATGCGTGTATCTCCATCTCTTGTTGACCGAGTCCTTCCACCGGTAGCAGCCGCTCTAGTCGCCGAAGTTGCTCGGCTCTGTGAGCATGTCAAGGGTACATCGCCTCAGGGCAACAACCTGCAGATTTACGTCGACATTCTGGCCCTGCGGGATGCACTTCAAGCTCTCGACAGGAACAAGGCGTTGTAAGTAGAGCTTCTTTACTGTGCCGTCAAATTATGTTCAATCCATCCGTAGGAAAATCTACATACTTGTGTACTCAAAACGACACGAATTTCCCTAGCGCTGCACGTTGAGCACCGTTAAATTCGTTCTGACCCCATATATGTAAGTTTCAATATTATGGAAGATTAGATGCATACATTTGGGATGGAAGCACATTTCAGGGGTCACGTCGAATGATCCGATTTTGAGCTAAACATACCCCCGTTGGTGTAAAATTGCATCACGATGAATCGTCTCGTTTTTATTTTCAGCGATGTACTCCGACCGTGCGTACAAAGGCTAGGTGGTACGGATCCAACCAGCAAAGAGCTTGTTGAAGATCTCCTCAGACAATTCAAGTTCAACCAACGGCTCCAGATCATGTGCTTTCAGTGAGATCGGTACTATTCGTCTACCTAATGATGAGCATATTTGATTCATAGTCGCCTTTACACAAATAATACAAAGGATGACGAGATTCACTTGATTTGTTCAATATATAGTTTTTTCTATTTATTCACGGTACACAGTTACATTTAACGGGAGGATCAATAATAAAGATAACGATATTTCACGTGAATTATTCAGCCACTCGTTCTTCCTTTAACCTTAACAACCTAAACAATACAAATAAAGAGTCAGTGTTGACAATAATACTTAAAATTGCATTATATTCATTTGCGTATTTCTTATTAGCCTATCTTTCTTAGTTCGACAAAACGACCGATACCTAACACGTACATACACGTATATACAACCATAGTAGAACTTGTCGACATCTCAGTTACTCCTTATTTAGACGATATATGCAGAAAAATACGCCTAACTCTTAATTGATATGAATACTCTAGCTATTGGCTCGTACGAAATATTTAGCATGTCGCCGCTACGTAGCGGTATAGCTTTTAAAATTTGGTGGTATTCTCCTGGCATTGAATGTACGAAAATAGGGTACTTTTCTTTAGAACGTATAGGCGTTTCATATATATATCATATATACTAATATAACTTGATTGGTTGATCGCATACACTTTGTCGGGATTTTCAGTACAGCACGACGCCGTATCGCCCGGTCATGTATGCACTACTGGAACGACACTAAATTCCTAACGGCCGAACTTGTAAATTTTTACAGCAAAACACAACATTGGTTTGTCTTCCGAGCCTGAAACAACAAACATAGCGAAAATAGTCGTTAAGAACAACCTAATATATATATATATACATGCCCTGCACCATTGATCGATACATCTGTACTTTCGTGCATCACTCGTATGATTCGTTTGGTTATAAGCAAAATTCAAAATCGATCATTGATATCGAACAAATACTGCAGATATCTTCCGAATTATCAGATTCAGGTTACCCTCACGAGCGGAACGATACACAACTCAGGATGCGTCACGTATTATGAGATGTTCGTCAACTCGTTTTCCTCTAACACCTTCGGTTTCGGACTTGACAGGAAATAAGTCCTGCTAAGATCAACCGAATACCACTCACGTTCAAATATGTATTATGCATAAGATGTCTATTTTCTAAGCAAAATGTATCGTGATGTCGATAGGCGCCCAGGCGGTCCAACCCTTATCTCTTCGACAAGGGATACTACTAATTTACCGTTTGACAATGTGCTCCCCGTTCAGGCTGCGTCCGATGCCGTAGGTATGCGTGTTTCGATTACAAGTTCGTCCCACTAGCTAAAACCCACTAGTGTAAAATCTTATATGTGAATGAACATGTAATTAATATATATATATATATACATCTCACCGTTTTGTAGAACATTTTACTCTGAGCGCTGAGGTCGTCTGACTTGGCAACCAGCTCATCAAGTTTCTCGCCTCGCTCTAACACAGCTTCCATTGTATTGTGTAGAATAATTTTTGTCTCATCAAGATCTGCCTGGATCTTCGACATCGCATCCGCCTGATTGGGATTCTGGTACTTGAGCAGCTGTGCCTCCAGACCGGGCAGCGGTAAAGTATCTCCCGCCGCCCAGGACTCAGCTGAATGTTTTGCAGCAAAATCATCCAGTACCTGCGTTTCCAAATAATACGAACATCATCACCAAGTTAAATGAAAAAAATACCTGATTAAATGTGATCAGAGAATGTTTAGCGCGTGGTTATTGAATTATGCGGCATATTACTACATGATCCAATGCAAGGTCTAACGAATTTTCAATGCAACGTATGATGCAAAAAACGAGTTAATTGACGTCGGAAAGGTCGCAGATACAACTAGCATTGGCTATCAGCACATTGACGCCTATGTTGTGATGTGCTGGCCCATCATGACCTGTCATGCGCCCTGACCGCAGGCGAATACGTTACTCCGTGGTCGCGGATTCGATTAATTGTGTGCTTTATTATATATTATATACCTTGCTGATGAAGGTGTGCGCCACCCTACTGGGATATTCGTGGTCGGAGACTAACACACCCGATAGGCCATCGCTCCGCACATAGCAATGGCACATATACTCTGCAATCCGTAAGAGTTACATATTAATTTCAAAATATGTATATATATATATATATATATATAGAGAGAGAGAGAAATAGAGAGAGAGTGGCAAGATGGTAGTCTTCTGCCTGTATATTCACTTCATTATATGCCACATAAGGATACTGAATCTTCCTACCTAAAGGACTCTTATAATCTTGTACATTTATGTTTCCCTTTTGATCGCCTATATGCAAGTAATTGTCCATATAGATTATTATACTTCAGCTCCGAAATGTGCAATTTGATGCGTTAGTCTCCTAATGACCAGATATGGCAGGTTATACACCACTTATCTGTCACGCTAGACCAACTCGATCAGCACCTCAAAAGCGCAACATCGTACGATGCTACATACTAATAACATATCATATGCTGATAGATAAATTTATCTATCATATGCTGATAGATAAATTTATCACTCGCTTGATATTTAAGTACAAATGTCACTTTTCTACGTCAGAGGAACTTAGGGCAGCAGCACAAACGGACATTGATATATCTTTCCTTGTGGCAAAATGGTCGCTGACACCCAGCGGTACGCTTTGTCATACATTCTCAATGAGCATCGCATAAAGAAAAGGGGTCGAAACAGCGACACCGCGATAGATGGCAATCATGGCTGGCGCCCTAGCCTCTTACATCACGTCGCCATATGTATACAGGGCGCCACTGTTGCGAGACTGGTCGGATGGAGGAACTGAACGAGTTCATAAGAAAATTCAACTTCGTCTGAGAGTCATCCAACCTTGGCCCGCAAAAGAAAATTAGTTGATCTGTGAACAGTTTGCCATATTAATATCCCATAATGCATAATTTTGTACCCTTCACTTACAGAATCTCAATATGTGTAAACTGTTCTCAGTACGACTATTCTTCATTCGCCAGCCAACGTTGGATGTCTTTCTGACTGACGTTTCTTCCAAACATGCTGGTATGTCCAGTTTCTTCATCGAACAACTCGCTCCCTGGCATTCGTATATGTTCTAAACCTATGTCCCAATGGTCTAATAAACATTTATAATTTTATTCTCACTCCTGAACGAGACAACTCCCACACAATTCCGTCAGAAAGCTTGTTTTCTGCCACCTCAAAAATATATATTATTTATTTATTAACACCCGGGCTGGGTAAGTGTGTTTATGTTACATCACAGTGTCTCGACATAACAATCAATTTAGGGTTTTGTCAGTTCTGCTATGGACCGAATCGCCGGACAAATCGCGGCGTGGTATTTATCACATTTACTCCAGCGTTGTCTGTATCGACATTCGTCTTGTGGCTCATGGAAGCCCTCCAAGTTGCATAGAACGTGATGAAAAAAATATATAAATATATAGAAAGGGGGAGAGAAAGAAAAGTACAGCCCATTGCACTTGTCAAAACGTTGGTTTATAGAATCTTCAGCCGGAGTCTCGTGTTGTTGTCGACAGTCAAGTAGCCAGAAGCTAGCCGTATATACGACGATAACGCTGTCGTCGTATAGGGAATTCCAACAGACTGAACTCTCCCACTGAGATTTGGCTATATTCGAGCATGCTGCAATTATCTTATAATAGATGCCTTGTCTCTATTGCGACAATATACAGTGCCTAAATAACCATAATGAACCAGCTACTACTGCTTGAGTAGAAAACAAAGTCTTGCTTAGCCATGCAAACACAGTAAATATATACTTCTCCCGACAATAAACAGTCACCGGTGACCGTCGTACTATTATTGTCGAAACGCCATTGCGTAGTTATTAACAGAACAACACAAACCTCCTTCCTTGATGGTGGTTCTCGTTGCGAGTTGCGTTCGTTCAGTAACGATAGTCGTGGTGAACTTCATGAATTCCGCAGCACTGAAATTGCCATAAAAGTAACTTAGCATTTTTTTACGCGGACCCATCCGCATATATATAGACTGGACTATTATATATGTGATATCTCAGTCATATATATATATATATATATATATATATATATATATATATATATGTCTAGTCAATAACTGTCACCGATAAATGTTGCCTTCCATATTTTTTATCCTGCCCATGACATACGCGATTCGACGAGAAGACCTATACAGGAATCTACTTACTCGCTAGTATGCCTAGTTATATTTATCGCTGTGATAAAGCCGAGTTGAGTCCTCCCGATTCCTACAATTTCGATAAGTGAGACAATGACATTCCTTTCAAATTAGATAATCCTCGCAGTGTGTTTGCGATAAAGAGCGTTCGACTGACGAGTGGATCACTTGAAGTCTAACTCCTCGCCAGACTAACAAGATGGATGGTGAATGGGGACGCATCGTTAGACAACATCTGACCACTAAAAACTCGTTAAAAACAAAAACAGCCTGCGTGTTCGTATTATATGATTAAGAGGAAAACGTCCGGCAAGCCAGCAAATCATCACCACTGCATATTCGATATCCGCACTTCAGGAAGTCATGTCTCGGTGGCCCCCACAGCTGTGGCTCTCACGGAAAGGAACATCAACATGTTTTTCCTGGCGAACGTCCAAATTAATATGTCTAAATGATCTCATCCGTCATTCATATGTGCGTCTGATGACGCCAAGAAGGGTCAGCCGAAGTACGCCCAGCGCACTTACGTCGACATTATGTAACACCTCATCGCTTCATGCCAATTAATGCACGTAATGTTTTATTCTGTTCAGTATCACAAGAATACACAAATACAAAACCGGCATTAAAAAATAAATAAATCGTAGTTTCATATTATGTCAAAGTTGGTTTACACCTCTGTTGCATACTTTCTAATATTAGGAAATAGTTTCAAAGTACAATAGCAGAGATTGCTAATTGAAGGCAGTCATGGTTGGAGTTTCGTGGGCAAATTTTAAAACGTATCTGTTCGCGGAGAGTGAAAACACTGTTGCGTGTCGAGCACCATTGAGGCTCGAAGGAATCTGTTTACGTTTAGTGCTTATTTAGCGTAAGTTTACTGAAATGACCAGAACAGCGTTCGCTCCCACCATTTTTATAGCATATTCAAGCGCAGAAAGCATGTTGGTAGTAGAGTAAAGTACCTTATAAATGAATACAACGATCATATTGCTATGTCCAACAAGCATACTGCCCCTTTATACACTCCAGTATTGCTCAATGACAATGATGTAGATGATGATACGGACTCGTAGACAAGTCTGCACATCAATTAATAAAGAAAGTGACACCGATTATCTCTCGCACCTCCCTCTCGCTCTCCCTCCCTTCCCGCTAACTTCACGCGTTTTACGTGAAACCCTCCCCTACGTCCTCAAAAGGTGGTGGATGCTTGTGAAGTAAACACAACTCACCTCGAGCGCTGAAAGAAGCCTATAGACGACAAGTCACTGGCTGATACCAGAGGCGACACCTTCGTCTGGTACTTGTAGAGTACGGCGATGTGGAAGAGCTTCACCATTGTGCCAGATGTACTGTGTCGATGTCAGTAGCAGCAGCAGCAGCAGCCCCACCACTAACAGCACCTTTGCAGCTGCTGATGATACACTAGTCCCGCCTGAAACGGAGCGAAACGAAGCTTTTAGATTTCTCTCCCTCGTTCTCTCTCTCTTGTTTCCAATCGCGTCATGTCCGTCGACCAACATGTCAAGAATGATGTCAAACTTGCTTGGCCCCTGAGTCGCCTATGGCTCTATTCGCCGCCGCAGATCGTTTTGAAACTGTTACTGTTGTTGTCGACTGTCATTACCGCCGTAGGTTGCTATCAAGCTGGAAGCTGCCGTCCATCCAGCGCATCAAACCCAAAACAAATATATATATATATATATATATATATTCGAACGATAAGCTACTAGTTATGCAGCCCATAAACAACGGAGAGACCGAGACGGGAGAAAATGAGGGAATCTTTACAGAGGTTAGTCACCAGCTGGTGGAGACTGGCGATAAGACTCAACCAGATGTTGACAGACTCTTAATTATTGATCCACCTTAGCGCCGGTGGACGAATTGAGTTAACAAAAAGAAACTATTATCTTGTTAATTTATCCAACTCAGCTAATTTATCAGTACCGGTCGAAAATCGATCCAAAAAATCATTATTGACGACAGATAACTGCCATCATTGACACTATCCCAAACGCGGGAGCAGCAATAAGGCGGGAAACGCCAACAAAAATTGTAGGCTTTCCTTCCTAACCCACGTTTGCGTTTCACCGATGTCTCTCGTGTCGGTCGGCTGAACTACAGATTTATTATACTACATGTCGAATGTGTTTCAAATCTACAAAAGACTAGTAATTCGCAGCAGTTTTTTACTGTCGCTGAGAACACCGCATAAACAGACGCCCGAACACTGCTAGCGGGGTAATTGAATCAGAACAAACTCGGAATTGAATCGGAACAGATCACCTACTCCCTGTGCGTCTACGACTACGTCAAAAACGCCCGTTCGTTCAAAGCAGGGCGGTAGCTATTTTTAGCTGAACTCGATAAACAGCACCGGACTCGGCCCGGCATGCAATCATCCAATGCGATTCCAGCAGCAGCAGCCGCCGCATCAACAGCAACAGCAGTCACCGCCGTGCTCAGACCGGCACCAATGACAGCTCAGTCGTTGTCTGTTCATCTGATCGACTGAAGCCAAACAGTACACACAGGTCTAAAAAATGACATCACAAGTTGTTATAATTGTCATTCACTCATAATAATAATAATAATAATAATTCTAACAATAGTACTACCATGAAAGATGCACCTTACCGGCAGATGTATCTGTGCGCACGTATGAGCGTAAAGTCTTCTCCGGTCGTCGGAGAGACAGCTACGCCAGCGACGACGACGACGACGATGACAATAATGACAAGCTGAGCCGTTAACCAACCACGTCTATGTTCCAGACGGTGAGCTTTTCTTCGGCTGTCCACCCGCCAAATGAAAGCCACTCACAACACTACTACAAGCACTTTCACTGTGAGACAGACGCTCATCGACTTTTCCAACAGCAGCAAGCTTGCAAGCTATAACACACCGGCACAACTAACTAACTAACAAACTGCCTGCCTGCCTGTGCTCGGTAGGTCGGCCTCGTCGTCGTCGTATGCTCGTAAACGATCGTATGTAAGTAGGTAGCAGGCGCCAAGTACTCCTCCCTCAGCAACTCGTAGTTCTCCTCCTCCTCCTCCTCCTCCGCTCGACACAGCCGGAAGCTTTCAGCCTCTACTCTGTCAGTCTATTTACTCGATCATGGTCGCACTACTAACACCACCACCACCACCACCACCACCACTACGCCACGATCAGCGGTCTGCGCGCCGGAGGAGAAACGTCACCATCATAACAATAATAATGATCATAATAGAGCTCACGACTAGCAGACGCCGCCCACAAATTCAAAACAACGAGGCTACGCCTTACAGATACATTTAGATTTTGCACAGCAGCAACAACAACAACAACAACAACAACATAATATCGTCTCTGTGTGGCGACACTTGTCAACGAAACCCGTACTCGTGCGAAATATTTCAATAAATAGGAAATATATTTTTAAATACTACCAAATTAGCGGTGCTAGACACATCACACTGCCATCAACTCAGTGCAGAACACTGCTAAAATAAAATGAGAAACAAAACTCAATGCAGAAAACGAAACTGCTTCTGAACAAAAGCTGCAGCAGAATTCGTCTGCGCATATGCTATTTTCGAAACTGTTCTCGTACGAAATATATACTACTAGAAACTGTAAACGAGAAAATAACCGCAATCTTACCGGATTTCTAGTGAGAGTACTAGAGATGTAGCCGTGTAATGCAGGACAACGTTAAATAAAGCTTATCTAACAGTTTGACGACTAAAAATATAACGACAATACTATTAAAATGAAAAAAAAATATGGCTGTGTGCGTCGTCTGCTAACAGAAACGAGACAACGATTGTTGACACGGCAATCGGCCTTTTGTGCGGCATCCATCTTGCTGTGAGGTTCGTGTCGGTGAGCACTATGACAAAAATCCACGGAAATCGCTTAAATGCTCGATTGATTATCTGTAAAATCTGACTGTATGTGATCCCTAGATCGGTCTGTGAAGTGATGAAAAAGTTTGATGAGCTTGCCGATGCCGGGCGGCAGAATTCGCCTACCGAGTGTTGTTCGATGCAGCCTATTCACACATCTGGTGCCATTGCTGTGCAGTGATACACATGTATATATGTATAGATATATGCACCTGAGCACGTTTCGACGAGGTTTCCAATTTGTTCGAACCTTATGTGTTCGCGAGAAACTTGGCTTTAAAAAAGTCATAGTTGTTCACCGTGTCTTTTGGTTAGCGTGCAATTAACTGAGACCAGTAGTTCTCCCTGGTATGGAGTGGTGAAAATGCTTGCTAGGATTCACCTGCTATATTGATTAATTCAGTGGTGATTCGATTCAGCTATGTTGTAATCTGATATCAGGTTTGAATCCGGCCAGTACTTGATTGGCCCGTCAAAATAGCGTGACCTAAGAGCGAAACCTGTTTTCGCCTTCATAAAGGGGGGTTAATACGCTTCGAAAATCTAGGGAGATTGAAGGGTGCAGTAACTCGGCGATAAATGTATGTAACCCTCGTATTGTTGCAAGCATTCTTAATCAATCTTTATAGACGTATTTTATTGGCAGACTTGCTACAAAAAATTGCTGAAATAAGTTACCGTGCTTGACGATGCCGATGTTTTCTCTCATCGTTCGAATCGTATTGGGCCGTTTTGGAACACTTCTCGAAGAAAATGAACTACGTTTATTATGCTTAGTGGCATACAAAAGTCTCGGACGGCATCAAGTGGCAATATAGAACAACAAGTTCTGGAGAGTAGCCGATAAACACGGAATCACAGAGAAAAGCCTTACTTGGAGGGTTCGTTTCTACACCGCGTGAACCAGAGTGATGCTAATGAGCATCTGAATAATACGTGGTTCTAGTAAAATAATACTGCTGGGTTACATACATGAAAGGCTGCCCAAAACAGTAGATACATAAATATATGGACGGGTATTTTTATCACTTGTTATATTGTATATTGTATCACCTAGTTCTAAAGAATGACGACTATTTAAATTCATGCTCATATTACAAGTCGTGATTTTGCCGAACTGGGTTCCGTGTGATTCACTCGACTAAATTTTAATGTTTCAGCTAGACTTTAATTATGGGTCTTTAGCTTGGTTAAACGTATCCTAGTATGCAGTTGTGGCAAACGATTGTAAATAGGGCAACAAATAACATTGCACATTTTCTCGGTGTTAAAATTAAATTGTGTGTTTGCCCGACAATTTGTCGACGCTTGAATGATTGTGTATAAAAGCCAAAGGCTCTCTTACACGTTCCGTATATTTAAAACTGGTTTTAAACACCATTTCATGACGATATTGCATCTCGAATTGTTTTATCCAGTTCGTCGTTTGAACCATAAAGTCAGCACATTTATTGGTATTTGTGCAAAATGTATTACCAATAGTCCCATTAAGTAGGAAGTAATATCACATCCTTAGTGCGTGCATCTACACTGTGCCCCCGTAAATTCCCTTCTATTCCATGTTTCAGCAAATAACTGTTATTTCCGTCCCTCGACTTTTTGTCTAAACACATTGTAGTTTCTGGGGATTTATTGTCTTCTCTGGCAAATTGTACTGCGGTATAGTTTCGTTTCGTTCGAATTCGTATATTATTTCCGTCATTTTCTTACTTTAGAAATATTTATTTAGCAGCTTACTTCTCGGCTAAGTAAATCATATCAAACCCCATAGTCGTCTGAGTTTTTATCCACCTTCCAGCGTTGGTACTGTATATTTAAAAAGTTTCTTTAGAAGTATATATTCAGCAAAAATGTGGAATAATAATCCTTACTGTTTGGGTCAAGATAAATGTTTTTGTCTAATGGGTGTGCGGCTGTAGACAATTAGCATTCTATGTACTAATCACCTGGAAAGCCGGTTAATTAAATTCCTATGGGAGGGAGGTTTCCTGGAGTACTTAGAATTGACACACATAATAGTTCACCACAATTGATTGATTAAGTCTAATTGTAAAATGTATGTATTTGTCCGCAGAGCGACGATGAAGAGGAACCAGTTTGTCTCGTCTTCGCGGCGGGTCGCCCGCAGGCGCCATTTCAATGCCCCGTCCCATATACGAAGGAAGATCATGTCTTCCACACTTTCCAAGGACCTCCGCCAGAAATATAACGTGCGATCGATGCCCATCCGCAAGGATGATGAGGTACTGCGAACGACATCAATTTTTTTTTTTAATTAACTTTGAAATTTTAACTTAGTTTGCAAATCCTTAGAATGATCGCTTCTGAAGGTCCGGACATGGTGATATAACTATCTTTTATATCTAAGGTTGCCTTAACCGTCTTTTGTGTCATTGCTCGAAGATAATTATATAATGAATAGGCAAAGATATATATATATATATATATACCTTATTTGTCAAAAATCTTTTTTATTTAATTCTTTTTTCTAGATTTTCAAAATGCTTTCTAAAACACGTCCATATCATCCAGTATATGTTTTGTACTCACAACTAAACTTGACGCCGCCTGTTTCTCATGTGTTCAGGTTCAGATCATGCGTGGCCACCACAAGGGCCAGCAGATTGGCAAGGTCGTTCAGGTGTACCGTAAGAAGTACTGCATCTACATCGAGCGCATCCAGCGGGAGAAAGCCAATGGCGCCTCGGTCTACGTTCCCATCCACCCGTCGAACGTGCAGATCGTCAAGCTCAAACTGGATAAGGACAGGAAGAACTTGCTCGAGCGTAAGGCCAAGGGCCGCCTTGCCGCGTCCGACAAGGGCAAACACACCGAAGAGAGCGTGAAGATGGACACAGCGTAATAATAAACCGCTCTTTGCGCTCCCTTATGGATGTTGTTATCCAGTAAAAAAAATGCGAATGCGTTGTTATCATTGCTAATCAAGCAGTAGAAATTGCTAAACTTGAAACAGTGTTTTTATGTCTGCTAAATTAAAACCAAAAATGTATTACATTTAAGTGGGCCAGTAGCATCTGCTTTAGAAGTCATCGACTAGGCAGCGTTTAAACAAAAAATGTGTAAGTCAATTTTATTTAATCAATCTATTGATTGCAGGTCAGGAATTCCCCTATCACAGAACGTCGCAGGTTGAGCTGTAACAAAAAGGATCTATATTGACGGGCTTAGCATATTAGAGATTGGAGAATTTTCCTCGTCGAAGAGAGCTGTGAAAGCATATTTTCCAATTGTTTTTTGTTTAAAAATGTGGTTTTATTTTGACGAATCTGTTTTCTAAAGTTTGCTTATCAGCTTCTTAACCTATTATTAACAGATTGGCATCCCTCTTCATTTTAGTTTGATTTATTTTTAATTGCTGCCAGGAAACATACGTTTCACGTTTGCCTTCTTTGCCGTTACTTTCTGCACTAGAATTACTCAATGTCTTGTACAGCTGTAATCGCTATGAACATACCGATTAGGATCCCTCGTTAGATCTCGTCTTGTAAGATATCGCAGATTGAGTTTGAATACAGAACATACATTATCGGGTAAAATAGAGTTCCTTGGTGACATCCAAGTGTCGGACTTGCACTTTTTAAAAACTTGTCAATGACTTTAACATGAAAAGTTTTTCCATGCAGAAAGGTCGCAATTCAGTGATGAGTGGAGATCCAACGCCAGAGTAACAACTCTTTTGATACTTTATTCTATGAGATGCGTAGCGCGGCCTTCTTAAATGAAGTCCACTCTTAGTAGTGGTTTCAGGACGACTCTTTATTGATCTTTAGGATATATTTTGCGTTCCTTTATTGAATATTATTGCCTTGCCTTTTTGGTAATCTTTCTAAAAGAAGCTAATATGTGTTACTTTCGACCAAAAATCGCACGCACTTAGGCACTCCATCATTTTTTGTCAATTCATGTGAGGTCACACAGTCGCTATGCTCCAGCGCGTTCATGTGTCACTAATTCCTTTCATAAGAGTCAATACTTCCTTTCATAAAACGCGCAAACCTCTTTGGAACTATACAGCACTCTCGGACTAAATTGTACATTTTTTAAAAACGGTTTTTAATGCTGAATCGTTGATGTGTGACTTATTATCTGCTTCAGCTATATTAACATCTCTTCTCCTGTGAATAGAAACTAGTCAGCCAAAAACGAAGAATCATCCAAGCTTCACTGAAGCTGTCTCTACTTGTTTGTGAAGAACCAAGCGCACAGGGGCTAGAAGGATATTGATTAGGAGACTATGATATTGGCTAGGAGACTTTACATAAGTATTTTTGAAAAAGGCAAAAGCTAGTTCTACAGTAGTATTCCGCGTCCAGATACCCTCTAGCTTCTTTTTTACAATGGTTGCGGGCCTTAAACTTACTTTTTGCTGTAGTGCTGTATTAATGTATATCAGGCACATTCGGGGTCTTCTATTTAAAAAAAAGCTTATATTCAGAGGATAGTAATCAAACGATCTGATCGCATTGATCGCTTTATTTGCAAAATACCTACTAGCATATATTTCTTCTCCCGGTAGATTTTAGCAAGATACTTTTTTTATATTGTTAGCTGAAAATTAGGTAAACTAAATACACATATGCCTGCTTCAGTTAAACTATAGAATGATACTCTAAGGAACTGTTGAAAGAATATCTAGCTTTTATGTGTATACGTGTGTTGTATATTTCAAATTATATTTGCGTAATACGCTTTTTGAAAGTAACTATCGACCATGGATTCACTTGTTCTATTGCCTCTATGAGTTATTTAATCCAATGTCAGTTTTGAGAGCATAACATTTAAACCGACAGGCGGAATACCATGAGAATATTTCCGTTTCTCGAGGAACGCGATAAATAACACGATTTGCTTGTGGCCACATGTTTCCTAACGAGAACCATTCGTTATACTAATCCGCTCTCTCTTTTGCTACTGAGTCGAGCAAACCTGCCAAGTAATATGGCAATCTATACAGATGACCCGGTTGAGTGTAAATATGGTTAAATAATTTATTTACTCAGGCTTGATAGAGATGTACAGCTTAACGTCAAACCTCATTTAATATAGCCGGCATATCTTTCGAACATGTCGTCCAAGCTAAATACACACTCCCACACACACCGTAAGCAAGCATATCGTCAACATCTCTCTGAAGGCAGGCCGCCGAAGATACCCAAAGTTGGGCTCCATTTAACTCTTGAGAGCTGCTAGACGTTCACGCATCGCCTCAAGGTCCTCGTCTTCTTTCAGTGATGTACTCGGTTCCTCCAAATCACCATGCACCGCGGCAGGCGCGTTTCCAAGGGTTCCTGTTAATATCAGTCAATACCATAATTAGCAAAACCATCGCTCAGTTAAGAGCCAATAATTGGAAATTAAAAGTGTCGGTTTTCTACATTCATTTCTTGTAAGATGCGTTACCGGTGTGTAAGGTGACCTACGGTGGTGAGCACTACTCAATATAATAAGTGGTTTATTCATCTTCATAAGGCACACATATACAAAAACAACAGTGAAACACAATAGACAACGACAGAGAACATTATAAGCTTATGACGATGACGATATGGTTGACATAAAAAATAAGCTAATGCTAGTGGTTTAGTGGCTCGCTCCGAACGACAGAGTTCGCGTGTAATTCTCTTCTTACCGGCTGTGACTTCCCAGATGATCTTGTCTATCTCGGCCTGCGCTTGTTCTTCGACCTCTTCGCCATTATCTAGGACCTCATCCATGGTATCTTGCATCATCTGCCAAGTTGCCCATAAAAGCAGTTAACGCGCGTCGTTCCAGCATAATCCTCATAATCCGGTCACTCTTTCTCGGATATATATATATATATATATATGTATACGTAATATGTATGTAATATGTTACGAGTATTCTTTAACTTTTCAGCCTCAAAGTTCTCATTTAGATTAGTATCTTTCTGATTGCCCGGGGGGGAATTTTCTTTAAGAGTGACAGTAAAATTACCTAAAATCCTTTGTGATTTTCAAGTAATTAAGTTTGAACGGTGACCATGTCCGAAGTGACTGCATGTATACAGTTAAGCGTTTGTTTTGGCTAATTAAAAGATCACTTCTTTTACCTCTAGAATAACCTAAGACTGATTACCTGTTCCCTTCCACAAAAAAATGCTGCACCTGGACAGATATGGAATAGACAGAACGGCTAATTGAAACGAAATCTAAGAAAACACGTATCAGGTGTTTCAATCGCACGATCGATCCTACATAACCCCAAACTACAGCTTGGTGAAAGAACCAATCATTTTAAAACTAACCTGTCACGAAAAATAAAAACAGAAACTTCTTGTCACTGACCCAGTAATCATATGCACCTATTTACTCATATGGTGCAACGGCTAAATAGACTACTTTCCATTCAACAATTCTAATATTTTTAGATTTTTGTTTATATACACGTTTGTAGTCTACCTCTAGAAGAAAGGTTCGTACCTCTTCAATGATGCCAGCCTTCATCATTTCCTTCGAAAGCTCTTGCATAGTCTGCGCGACCTCAGGAACCTTTATTAGTGACTGCATTGACTTCATGACGTCTGTGCTTTTCTGCAGTGATCCCGCCACACGAAGAGTGGCTGTTAAAGGATCAAGTAATCAAGATAAGTAAAGAACAGATTAAATTAGCGGTTCACAGTACAGTGGTTCTGAACAATATGGAAGTATATATATAGATATATATATATATATATATATATGATCGCTATGTTAGCACTTTAGAGTAGACAATTGTCTCAGCGGGATCGCGTGGTCACGGGTTCTCTAACCCAGGGTTAGCACAGTTCAACAATGTGCCCCGAACAGACGCTGCATTTGTGTGCTCGACAATTGAATGTCGAGCGACAACCTCTGACGCAAGAATTCGAATGCTCTGAGTGTCCCGTCAAAAGATTAAGTCTTCTACCTACGCACTGAATATGTATAAAAAAAAAAATATATATATATATATATACATATATATAAAAAAAGAGAAGGCAAAGAGAACATAAAATTCCTGTTACCAAGCTGATGGTTGATGCCCATAATAACGGAGTTAATTTGCGTCTTCGAGGCCCGTATTCTGGAGATGGCGTTCCGCGATCTGACGATCTCCTTGGCGAGGATTGTGCACACATCTTTGTCGCCTTTCTTCGCCGCCTCTTTAAGACTTTTTTTTATCTTCTCCTCTTCGCGTTGTATGTCTGTAGCCCGTATCAGGAAATCAAAATGCACTCAATTAGAACCGACGGTTACTCGGCGAGCGGTAGATCTATATAATGATTTAAAATGTGATAATGAGCTACATCTACTTAAAAGTTTAAACTAAAAATTTGACCGAATAGTTGGGTGAAATAAAAAAATAATATACAAAACTAATTCAATAATATCTTTATTTATCGAGTATATATATATATATATATATATATATATATATATATATATATATATATATATATATATATATATAGATTCTCGACCCCGCTTAACAGCCGACATCACCACATAATAATATCCACTAATAAATCTAAATAATCCTGCAACACGTGGTTGTCTTGGTACATTTGCATCAAACTCGCCATAGGCATTAAAACTGTGCGCTAATGGGTGGTCGCGCCAGTATTATGCTGTGCGTCAAATATCCAATCAGCCAAAGGAAATATATCGCGTCGCTCGAACCACGGTATATGATGAGTCATTAACTTGATGAACTAGATAAACGATTTGAGAATTTCTACCTGCAACTCTAATGAAAAGCCGCTTAATGTGGTTCTGTGTCGGCGACTGCAGGCGGTGACAAATGGCAATCATCTTCCAGAGGCTCTCACCATAAAGCCTCACAAATACGTCACTATGGGCGTACACTCACTTCGTATCTGTCGATCCAATTGATACGTCTCCTTGCGAAGCTTTGAAATCCATTCGCGCACCTGAAGCAAAGGTAGCAAAGGAAGACATCAGCCAAATGCGAATCAACTTTTCAGTACTAAACCAGCTTATCTACCCGAGAGAGCTCCAGAACTATTTGTTTTGTTTTGATCTCATGAATGTTAATTTTTAACACATATCTACAAATTGTACTCCCACGAGCTTTTTAATAATGTAGCGCGACGTTAACTTAAGAGAGATGATTTCTAGTTTAACGTAACCGATTACGATTAAGCTACGTTAAACTTTAAGCTAGTTTTGTAAAAAAAAAACACTTTTATTACAAGTCAATTAGAACACCCATTGTTGATAAATTAATGCATGAGCACTTTGTACGCAAACCGGACAGGTGAGTCAGTTGAGGTTGGGACACCCGGAAAATATATATATATACATATAAGATGAGAATCTATTTAACGTATGTAACACCCAGTCATTGATTACACAAAACATTCGGGTTAAGCTGCTGCCAACAATCGATTGTTAACCGACCGTCAAAACACAAATAAATTTCTTACGCAACCCCAAGCATCCTAATTGAATTGGAATCTCATTTTTATCAGCTGTAAAAAAAGCAAGTTCTCTCTACCTCCGTGTAAACAAGTTCTCGCCTCTCGCCTTCATACTGCTCGTTGCGTTATGTTAATGCCTTTCAGCTCGGAGTCTTTCTACTCGCATACCTGATCCTTAGGGGTCTTGTCCTTTCCAAACAGACCCATGACGACACAGAGCTCTATAATCGAGTGTTCGACGTATCACTGACGACACTGCGAAACTTCACCTCGAAGCGCGACGCTGACACCCGCTGAGTCTGAGACATATACATATATGTCGCATGTATGTATGTGTATATGTATATGTCCCAGAATGTAACTAGATTTTATATCACCCAAAATAGCGTAACATTCACGTTCGCGCCGTTGCGTTGCGTTTGTGTGAATGAATCATGTACGCAAGTCAATTCTACTCGTAAGAGGGTATGACACTACTTCTTGCAGTCATATGTGCTGCACACATCTGAATGGATGATGCCACTGTTTGTCACTTCAAACATATTCTTCTACTACAACAATAACAACAACAGTATTACAAATGATCGCTGTCACAATACTGCCATACTATCTAGGCTGGCTGTCTAGCCCCTTCTTCCCCTCTTCTCATATATTCGTTCATGGGGGGGCCACTATGAAAAGCAGTCGTATTTTGTTTGTGTATCGCAGATACTTTAACAATGAATAATAAATAGTTCATAATATTATTATTATGATTATTTGTATTGTGCCCTCGCCCGAACGCCGCTCCATACCACCCACACACTTCACAATTAACTCCAAACCTACACAACACATAATACATAAAGCAAATGCAGACAGCTGCTCTTTAACAGCAGGACAAAATCAGACAGCCCGACAGACCGAGACACGACTTACACACGTACAAAAACAAACACAACGAAATACAACAAATTACCACACACTTAACCGTCTGCCGTGGTATTCGATTTTTAAGCTTTTGCAATCGAATTCGCCTTCAAATCTTCTACGATCGTGTTCGATATTCCATCCGCCGATCGCCGGTCGGCGTTTAGCCTGATGCGCGTTTTTCGATTAGCGCGATGCAATGCGATGGCGCTTCCTAACGAGTGTACTGAGTTTCACTTGAAAAGTTGCACGGCCCGGGCGTCTTTATCGAATAGTCAGCTAACCGTGGTGTGTCTGGCTGTATGGTTGTCGTCCAGACAGGCGCTGACTAAACCTCGTGTTGATCTTTTATCGATGGTCATTGCGAATGAATGCATTTGCGGGTGTCTATCTATATACCTATCTATGTGTCTGCCTGTCTCTCAAGTAGTAGTAGTAGTAGTAGTAGTGGTGGTGGTTGGTTGATGGATGCGAGCACCTCCTCGTGCGCTGGTGTCGCTATTTTATCATCTTCTTCGTCTTCTTATTCTGCTGCTGCTGCTGCCTCTGCTACTGCTATTGCTGCTGCGGGTAGTGGTGGCGGTGGTGGCTATTGCTTACAGTAGCACTTGCTCGATTCGATCCGAGTCCAAGTGCCAGTGGTGCGCGTAGGAACAACGAGGAGGCCGTCGTACTCCCGCACACACGGGACTCGTCGTCTTCTCGTCATCTAGTTTCATCGGCATCGAAGTAGCTGGGTTACTCTTGCTCATCGTCATAGTAGGGTTACTGTTAGTACTATTGCTGCTGCTGCTGCTGCTGCCGCCGCTACCCAGTGTGCTTGGTTGGGTGTCGTTCTTGCAAGTGTTACGAGGTACTATCGATTGGGTACCTCCGTTCTTGGTTTCTTTTCTTCTGCGGCGAGATCGTGATCACGCGACGGAACAACAGCGACGACAACAACATCAACACCAACAACACGAGCTAGTTAAAACAAGACGATCGGACGTCCCGGTTCTGCCGAGCTAGCTGCGCGGTTAAGTGAAGTTGCGCTTGTTGCTCGCGCAACGACTGTGCTGTCTGCATGCGCTGAGTTGAAGGTCTGTCTGTCTGCCTGTCTTGCTGGCTGGCTGCTGGCTGGGTGAAGTTCCTGTGAAGAGCGCCTGATTCTTTTGAAGGTCAACAGAATTCTGAACGAGTTCGAATCGCGCAAGAACAACAGCAACAACAACAGCGACGACGACGACGACGATAAGTGAGCCAGCAGTGACAGAACAGAAGCAAACGCGCGATGGACGAGTACATGCGCGAGCCATGCCCGTGGCGGATTGTTGATGACGCCGGTGGCGCGTTCACGATGGGCCTCGTCGGAGGCGGCCTCTTTCAGGCGATCAAAGGCTACCGAAATGCGCCGACCGGCTTCAACAGGCGGTTTCTGGGCTCGATCAACGCCATTAAAACTCGCGCACCCATCACCGGTACGTGACCTACCTGCGCACCTTCTGCAGCGTTCTGCTCCTCACACGAATATCGTTGATTTTAATCAGTGACGCTCGATTTTGTTTCCTTATGTAGTGTGATGATATGACTATACGTGTTCCTAAATTGCTCCGGTTTATTTCTTGGGATTATTATAATTGTTTTCTTATTTGTTAGCGTCTTAGTTATAAATGTAGCAATATTTAATATATTGTGCATATATATATATATATATATATATATATTTTTTTTTTTTTTTTAAAGCTGAGATTTTTGGTCTTTACTCGGTAACTGTTAACACGGCACTTTCGTTCAGCAGCAAAGTTGCCGTTACCCTCTTGAATCACCAAGCCGTTTCCTTTGTGTTTTAACTATTATCTAAAGGCTACATGTTGTCCTTTTGGAAGAGGGGAGGGGGCTTTCATTTACGCACCACCTGCTCTCCAAAGACACCAACTCATTTAAGAATATCGATACAACATTTACTATACAATGTGTCTATTTTTGCTAGTGTGCTATGTTTTTTCCACGTGTCGAGGTTAATCACCTTTACATCTTATTGTATATATATATATATATATATATATATATATATATATATATATATATATATATATATATATATATATATATATTAAATGAGCGACCTACTAGCTTGATGTCGTCGGGTCATAGTCAGCGGAAAGTAAGTTATCTGTAGACATGAAGCGGTGCCTGGAACAAACATCGGAATCTCTAGTTTTCTTTAGATTGTTAGCGTAGAACACTTACCGGTATGCTTGTTTAGTGATGAATGCAATCAGCAAGTCGGTGGAGAGGACCCAATCCCCTTTGGTTGCTATTATCAAATCAGCGCTCCTACAGCAATTACACTGTGTCTGAAATTTCCGAATATGACTTATCGAGATGTTTTTCTTCTCAAAAATTATAGGCGGTCAGTTTGCGGTGTGGGGCGGTATGTTCTCGGCTATTGACTGCACGCTAGTACACATGCGCAAGAAAGAAGATCCGTGGAACTCGATTGCATCCGGCGCCATCACTGGAGGCATACTTGCTGTTCGGCAAGGCACAAAAACCATGTTCGGGTCGGCGCTTGTTGGTAAGTCACCGTGCGGCCTGTGACTCCGATTAGTTAAAATCACGAAAACATAGGTATGCTTTTTTCAAATCGTGTTTCCACCTCGATGAGTATCATTCGTACCCGTTTATTAGGACGCGTGTTCAACTAACAGCTCGTTTTGGCGCGTCGAATAATGATGATGACGTTGATCATGATGATGATGATGAAAATAGTAATAATAATAACCGTTATGGTATCATCGATTGCGTTTCCAGGTGGTGTTCTTCTAGCACTCATCGAAGGAGTGAACATCCTCTTCGTGAGAAGCCAAGCGGAGATGTTTAAACCTGTTTCGCCGCTAGATTTGCCAAATCTGGGAGTAGAAGGAGGCGACGCGAGTGCGTGAAGATGATCGTGAAGATTTTCGCGCCATCGCGCTGTTGTTTGTAAATGTGCTCTTGCTTGTTGACTTCTAGGCAGATAGGACGAGCAACTAGCTATATAATTAATTAACTCGTGATGCGGGATGGGGGAAGAACCAAATCGACTTGCTCATGACCGAGCAAGCGGCGAGTCGGGTACACGCGTATACTATAAGCGCCTTGTAGTACTGTATATCTGTTATAAACGTACATTATTACTGCATGCAGTAAGGACGATGAGAATATTGGTGGTCAAAGATGAAAATGATGTTAATAAGTACCGTAGCCATGTTTATTATATTATATCGCTATTCTTAGTACAGCAGCAAGCTGAATAAATACAAGCAAAGTCATATATGGCAACAATTTGTTAATTTATTTCACCATCTTTGTCATCGTTGGTTTTGCATACTAACTTAACTTCTTAACCCAAACTCGTCCAGGGCAATCTAGTTATTGTCCTGTACTGTTGAACTCCTGACTGGGTAACTAGACTTAAGTTGCCCATTCAAGGTATAGACAAAATATATCACGACTTGTGTAGACGATTAACAACAACCCTAGTAACGCCTCCGAAAGGTTTCTGTTTCCTTTCTACACGGCGCGGATTCACCTGTAGAAGATGTCAAATGCTGGGTCGGCATGCTCGACAGTAACGAGCACGTCCTGAAACTTCTCCAGCAGTGACATGAGTCTTGTGCGGGTGATGTTGACACAATACATCATGTGCTCGATGTGACTCTTGCCATCAAAGTACGGAAGCAGCTTGAGAAAGAGTGCCTGGTCCTGGGCATCCTTGTACGCTGGCAGATCTTCGATCAGTTTCTTTTGTTGCGGTTTCATACTCCACAAAATGTGTGGCACTTCAGCGGGAACATCATCCGGTATGCGCTCATTTTCAGTAGCAGCCTTTACGGAATTCTCCCTGAACTCGTTAAACGTCGAGCTGCTCATGGGCCAACTCAGTGTGTTCTCTGGTGAGTCGTCGGGAAGAACGAGGTACACATACAGGTGTACTTGCATAAGAATACGTTTCTGAAGTGACCACACAACAATATCCTGGAGCGTTTGCAAATGGGACGGTTCGTGCACCTGGGGGTTGTAGAGTTGTGAGAGACTCGTTGGAAGCGAAAACTCGGCCAGCATCGAAGGAAGCGACATGTGCGGAAACTTGCTTGAGAATTCGATAACTAGTGGATGTTGGAGCTTCGTGGGAGCGTTCGGCGCCACTACGTACCGATTCATCGGCTTCACGGGGAAGATTACTATCGCGTGCGCGAAGTAGACGAGCGGAAAGGCCATCTCGAGAACCGTTTCCAGGACGATGTCTGTATCATAGCCGAGCTCGATCATGTTCTTCGTCGCCGACGCACACTTGATGAGGCGCTCCAAGGCACGTCGGTATTCACTCGATAGCTGCTTAAGTAGTTCCTCAGGAGTCACGACAAGAAGCAGTGCATGGTAGGGCTTGATATGCTGCGAGATTTGGTCCATGCATTTGCGTAGAACATCGGTATGTGTCGATGTAGATGCTGCGTTGAGCTTGTGCGTCTTATGCACTACGCAGAACGGCGTAAGATTCTTGCCATTGATCTTGAGGTATAGAGCGCCAGAGTTGCACAGGCCGATGAAGGCCTGCTGAAGCATTCGGGCGAGGTCGCTCTCTTGAAGGATACGAGCAAATGGGCTTGGTCGGGATATCTCTCCATCGGAAGTATCCGATTCATTACCGTCGTTGTCGTGAATCTGGAGCATGGCACTGCATTGCTGGCTAAAATAACGAGACGTTGCTTCTTCCCTGAAATCCATAAAATCCAAGCACATGCTATTTACAACTCCAAGCTACTTGGCGGCTATATTTTTCTGCATACTGGTGAGCAAAGCGCAGCATATTCCGTATAATGCCAACATCAAGAGCAAAAAATACAGTCTGTACCTTGCGGTGAGAGGATAGAGCGATTAAATTAATATTGATGTTGTTGTTAAATGTGCTAGCTTCATATTATATTAGGTCATTACTTAACCTTTTAAAGCACACCGAGTACAGAATCAACGCACATATGTACCAAGGTGGATCGAAAAGTTCCGATACAAATTTATAAAATATATATATATATATATATATATCTTTCAAAGTATTTTGTTCCTTTCAAAATAGCTCTCGTGCGCCCGTTTTTATCCGCGGGAACAGGAAAAGCACACTGAGGTCCGGCGAATAGGGAGGTTGCAAAAACATATAAATCGATATTTTTTTAAATAATTCGAAATCAGTAATGTGCGCCGGTGCGTTGTCGTGATGGAGGGCCCAAAAGCTGTTTGCAAACAGTTCAGGCCGACAAAGCAAAGCAATGCGAAAGCAGCCCGAAAATGTCTCATGGTTCAATTCGGATACCCCACGGGTGTTCATTTGCTGCTGAACCAAACCCAACCAATAAACGCCACCACCAATATATATTGTCGCAAATTTTGGCCTGTGTGCTCATAAATGGCGCTTCTAAGCTAATTCTGAATGTGCTTCCTAAATTCCTCAGTGTGAGGCAGGTTAAAGTTTCGCTGCAAAGTTTCTATGAAAGTCTCTAGTGTTCCAGCCTCCTGGTAGACAAGTCGGTTGCGGCTTGCCCTGTGGACACACAAGGTACGTTTGAGGAATGCAGCATTAAGTCTATCGAGATCAGCAAGGTTCGCTGGCATGAGGTACGGCCATATTACTTATATCCCATACCCAGCTGTGGGGCCTATTTTTATATCAAATAGCTGCAAGGGTGCTTGTAACGACAGTCGCACTGGTATTTAAATACTGTGAAATGTCATAAGACCCTTACGGATTCTTTCCTTGACATATAGCGTAAAACACAACCCGATGGTTGTTAATTCGACGCCGAGGTAGGCGAAATGTTTTACACACTTGACAGGGTTTCCTTGAAAATGAAGCCCATCATCGCTAGCCAGTCTTCCGCCTCCCCTGAATTTAATAGCCTTCGTTTTACTCACATTTATAACCAGGCCATTAGCATTCACATACTTTTACATAGTTGCGAGCGCCTGCTGAGTGTAAAAACGGCTTCTGGAAAACAGAACCAAATAGTCGGCATAGAGCAACACCTTGATAAACTTGTGCCGCTTAGTGCTGGGTATAATCGGCTGCGTACATCTGCCCAAAGTACGCTCTTAACTCCTTAGATGGAATAGGGCAAACGACGGTCCGGGATTCGCTTCGAATCCATTTTTACGGTCGTCTCATGCTTTCCAGAAAGAGACGGCTTTCTTCATCCAGATAATAGTCCCTTTTGGCTGACCTGATCATCTGTTGGTACGCCCTGTTGAGCCATCGATATAACGGCAACATAATGTCTTGTAATCGGGACAGAATATAAGCTTGAACAACATAATGCTTCAACTTACGCGGCTCTGTGTTCATCCAAAGGACGCTGCGTCTGTATCGTTTTTCGCAGACGCTTCGTCGTATGACTAAAACAATTCGACTGGCGTACTCATCCACCGAAAGCTCTTTTGGAGGCGGCAACATTTCTCGGGAACATAGAACAAGGCGATCAATGTCTAGCGACTTCGACCATTTTGATCTCTGCTGAACTAGAGATTCCGCCGGCAGCCGCGCACTGAATCCAACCGGAAGGTGCAATTTGGCTCCGAAAGCTGTCAGTTGCGACAGCACGCCGTGATACGTCACGGAGGTTTCTTCCATGTTTGTTGCAAATATATCGATTGTATGTATGTATATATATATATATATATATATGTATATGGGTGTGGGTGACTGTACGCATGTGTGTGTATATATGTATATATACAATTAAATGCGGGGCAACCCACTTGCAAATGGACGTAGCAATCTTCTTGCTTAGCTCATGGTATTGCTGTACGATCTCGTGGCTGGCCTGGGCTTTGAGCGCAAACACGACGTTTAGCATCTGCGTTGGCGGGTCCTGAACATCGGTAGGTCCATGACGGACCCCACCTCCAACAGAAGCCGGAACCGCGTCGCTCGCCGTCGCTCCCTGCTGTCGACCCGCTGCACCGGCGCCTGCCTGACTGTGCCTGCCGACGCTGCCGTCGGTCTGTTGCACCATAATCGGATGACCAACGAATCGTACATTGTTGACTTTGAGCTCAAACTTTTCATTGCACAGCCCTTGTGGGCATGCGAACAGATTCGATATCTGCTCGTCGGAGATCCTGTAACGCACGTAAGTGATTGATTGATTTTATGACGTGAACAGCACACCAAGGTGTAGACGTTTTTCATTCGGATGCAATACTGTCAATGCAATACAGGCGCCTAAACCGTTGCAACTAAGTTCTCTCTCTCCCTCCCCCTCTTTCTCTCTCTCTATATATATATAGCAGATTCAAACTCACTTCACATAGTTACCATCGACGACATCGCCAGTAGATGCAGACGGCGAATGAAATAAATTTTCCCCATTGTCTTCAATTGCGTACGGGTTCCTCGGCGCGGCTGAAATTTAAAGATGCCCGACGATCGTATAGTGCCCGTTAGTCTAGCCTTTCCGTAGAGTCCAAAACGTTAGCTATAATAATATTTATTATTTCCACATTTCCACAACAAAATACGCATTAGTCGGACCGTGCATTCGTCACGGTGCTTAATTGTGGCTGGTTCTAATTGTAAATAGTAGATCAAATAGAAAATCCTGTAAAAAATATGGCTATTCTTCTTAACATAAGCACTATGTCAAAAATGGCGTCTGCGTTTCAATAAGTATCTTTATCAATTGTTGTCATGAGTTCTGCTGTCGTTATTGAAGACAGTCACGTTGCAAGATGAGAATGTACGTACCATCTGAACGTGGGTCTTTGGCAGGTTGGTAGGGATACTTGAACAGAAGTCGGGAGCCGTTCGCATCGCGGCGGACAAGGAATACTCCCAGCGGAGACAGATCATCCATCTGAACAAGCAGATAATGGCGCGCATACTTATTGCACGTGAAGCAACAAATATAGATATATAGATATATATATATATATATATATATATATATATATATATATATATATATATATATATATATAACATTAGGTTTGGTAGTTATTGCGTTTATTCGGTGCTCTCTCGGCGGTCTGATGGCTAGGTACTCGTACTTAGCTTAAAATCAGAGACAGCTCACATCTAAGCAAGGTTTCGGGCTTTATTTCGTTCATATTTGCAGGTTCCACAAAGTGCACTACGCATCGTCCTAGGCTAGTCCTCAACATATTATTTCCATACCAATGATATGGCCATTGACAAACATCCATATTATAAGTTATTAAAGTTCTGGAGCGATATAGAACCTAAACGCACATCATCTGGCTTTCACCCAAGCTCTCTCGGTCCGGTTTATTCTAACTGGTTTCTTCCTGACAAGGCCGCACATCCCGTCTTACAATTTCCTTGGCCGTCATCAGTGTTCATTCTCGTCTTGTCTATGTGTTTATATTTAACAACGACGCCCGGTGTGCATCACGCATCTTAGACAGTTAACCTCTATTTAAAAAAGTATGTAAATACAAACAATCTCTTCAATAACTAATAATAATTATGTACTGGTAACGCAATTATAACAGTGTGGTTTGTATTTATCAAACCGTCACCATGACTAAATGAGCATTAACTCCTGTTTTCATAAAACAAATACTGAGCGTACAAAACGTGTGATGCTACACAAAATGCTGCAAGGAATATGTGCGCGATGTTTTTCGTTCGTTGAAATCGGGCAATTAGTTACAACACCACTTAGCTACGCTAACTTACAGCTAATGACGTTCAACAACAACGAATAACAGTTTATCAACTGTTCATTGTTAGCTATTTTATGGGCGCTTTGTCTTGACGTTTCTCACGACCAACGACATGCACCGCACTCAGGTAGTAAGTAGTATGGCGAGACAGAGAGACACTCACTGGAGCACTATTCGTAGTTTCATGCATTCCTGCATCAAGAGAATAGACACTCTTCTACTTGTACACTTCTACTTCTTAACAGAACTCGGAAACAGTTGAAGGGCATTGCCGATTTCGGCTCTCTTTTAAGAAGCGTAGCGTATCCATACGACGACTTCGAGATATATATTTCCATACGACTACTACTACTATCGGTACTGCTGTTGCTAGGTAGTAGAGGTTTTTGATTGAATCGCACATCAATGATTTCACATTTAATTACTTTTTGGATTTTTTTCTAGTAAGCGAAGTACCAAGAGCGCCGCGCATAAACTGCAGCTGCCTTGTGGAGAAACCTGCAGAGAAGAGGAAGAGCAGGGAGACGACAAGAGACTATTTATCACTCGATATATCGAGCTGTCATCAGCATGAGGCATGCGGAGCCGGCACACATTTAATAGGGCACATATTCGACAATATTGTGTACACGAGAGATGTGACGACACCTAGGTGTGTTGACTCATTGTTGCTATAAGACCGTATCGAATTCTAGCCTGAAGAAGATCTACCTACCTATTTGGTCGCAGTAGAAATTGCTCTTGTGGCAGCATCAGCAGTACACTACCATCATCACCAGCAGCTGATCCCGCACCTGGAGCCACTGATGTTCAGGGGGCCGCCGTTTGTTCCGACTTCTTCAGATCAAACTACTACTACCAGCCACTAACGCAGCAAACACACGTTAAGAACATGAGGACATCTATTAACCTAACTACCATAGCGTCCAAACTCGCTGCAGTTGGCATGCAGCAGCACCAATAACGAGCAAAAAGAAAAGAAAGAAACAGAACATAACACACCAACAGCAGCAAAGAACAAATAAAGGAACGATCTAACGAACAGCTGATCGCGGTCTAGTAGTGTCTTTGCAGCGGCTGTGTCTCTGCCAGCTCGAACTGGGCTACTCTTTCTCATTCGACAACAACCACCACAACATGTACAAGACTAAACGCTGATTTTACTATGACTATCATGACACTACTATTAATACTATCCCTGCCACTACCACGTATACTTCAACTACAATCATAACAACAACAACTACTACTACTACTACTACTACTACTACCAAGAGACAGAAGAAGATGAAACTCACTAGTGTTGTTGTCATGTGCTAATCAAATAGGACCCATTGGTGAGTGGCCGGTGGCCGCGTCGAATTCATTGTCGACACTTGACAATTGGCTACTGAAGTGGAATGTTCTTCTGTCGCTGCCGGAGCCGGTAGAGTTTCGTGGTTGTTGTGGTCGTCGTCGTCCAAACAAGACCGCGGTAAAATCGTCCAAGTTGATGTCTTCGTACAATAAATAATTAGAAACTCAGCACCAGCAGCAGCAACAACAATGACAGCAACAACAACAGCGACAACAACAATGACAGCAACAACGGCAACAACTCTTCTCTGGCACAACGTCTCTTTTTTCTACCTGTCAGCTCTCTGAGTGAGCCAGTTCAGTCAGCCCAGAGGCGGTGGTGGTCTGGCCAATTTTTTGTTGTCTCGTTTATTCTCCTAGCTGGCTCATTCGTTTACGGCTCTCCCCTACTGGGACGGCGGCTGCGTCAACACCATTTCCACTTCGGTTCTGTTGTTAGTCTTGCTGTCGATGATGATGATGATGACAATAACAACACAAGATAACAAGAAAGAGTCATCAAGATTGACAGTAGCTGGGCAGACAAGCAAGGGAGCGGGCGAAATGTATGATTCGACCACCTACTACGTTCTTGTCACTTTCGTACAATCAACTAGATATTTCATAGACTAGGCTAGGGCCCACGTGACTAACATCACAAATCACCGCCAGCATCGCTATCACCACTACTAACTACTATTAGCCACTAATAGCGGCACGAACTAGCAGGGCTTAGACATTCTTTCCCTTAGATGATTAGCTGTAACTTAATTCATTTCAAGTAGGCGGCAATTGGTAGAAACGGCCACTGCTATATTACTAATAATAATAATAATAATAATAATAATAATAAGCACGTCCGCCGCTGCCCGGTATCTCCCGGCTAACTATCTATGTATGTATCTATCCATTTATTTATTTATTATTATTCATCTAGTTCGCTCGCTCCAACTCCATCAAGCCAACCTCTCGCCCAATCCGTAGTAGCTAGCGGACGGCTGGCGCTATCGGTGTTTCGCCGGGATGCGTGGACGGTCAATCATCATCAATCAACACGCCATCAACATACCATCAAATCCTCCCAGACAGAGACACCAACGCGTCCGTGTGTCTGTAGATCATTTGCTGCATGCCGATGCCGGCTAAACACCGGCGCTTACACTCGTTTCGAAGGCGGTCGATGTTGTCGGCGGCCGGTGCAGTGTTGTTGATGGTGGTGGTGGTAGTGGAGGTTTGTGTTTGATGCTCGAGCACGTGGTAGCCAAGCAAGCAGCAGCAGCAGCAGCAGGCTGTTGTCTCGATAAACAGCGCGAGTCTGCGGCGCCACCGGAATACGCTGTGTACCGGACGGACGTGGGTGCGACGACTGCTTTAACGGCGATCTCTCGAATTAAGGTAACCAACCAACCAGCCAACCGACCGACCGAGGAGGTGAATTGATAGTGAATTAGCAAATCAACAAGATTCGGCACTCGGCCGAAACGTTTACTCAGCGCGGTACGCTACACTAAGCTTAAGCTAAGTTCACATGTTGACGGCACGTCTGTGCGGTTTTCACAGATTAGTTTGTCGTATCGCTATCCGTATCTATTAAGGCTGTGCTCGACCAATATGAGCTAGACACAACACACGTGTTTTCTGTTGTGTTGCAATTACTAAGCTTGTTTGTTGATCACTGGAACCTTGGCGGCACGGCAAAACGCTACCAAGAAGCTTAAGTCGAATGAAAACGTCATGCTTTTTTTATTGTTCCTATGAGACTGCCTTCGTTTAGGTGGTCCGTATGATTTGGCAGTGTAAGGAATTCCTCTCCATATTATTATTTTGTGTTGACACTAAGATGCATTATCCGTTATGACTTGACGCTTGCTTAGCTTTTAGAACTCTGTTTACTAGTGTAATAATTATAATCACGTAATATAGTATTATATATATATATATATATATATATATATATATATATATATTATATATATATATATATATATATATACATATATATATTATTATTATTATGTGGCCCTTCAGTTGATTGCAAACGGTTGCGCATCAGCAAATTGTACATGCCTCAACTGCTGTGTATCTGATATTATATATAACAACCTACAATTACAACTCTTGCGTCTAGAAGCGTGTTGTGAGGTGGTTCGTGTCATGTTCTGTAAATATTCGAACCTACCGAATATAGACCGAGTAAGTACAACATAGCTACTTGCTACTGTTGCTTTTGTTGCTGGTGATGTTCAGCTCAGTTTATCTGTGGTGGCCATCATCACGCCGCTGCCTTATCTCACGCCGCTGTGTTTATTTGACAACTTTCAGAAGTGACACCATGTCGTTTCGCGGCGGCGGTGGTCGAGGGGGCCGCGGTGGTGGTTTCGGTGGGGGTGGCCGCGGGGGCGGTGGAGGCTTCGGTGGGGGTCGCGGAGGTCGCGGCGGCGGTGGTGGCCGCGGTGGTGGAGGCGGCTTCGGCCGCGGGAACAGCTTCTACCAGGACATGGGCCCGCCCGAGGAGGTGGTACCGCTCGGCTACTACCACAACCCCGCCCAGAAGGACATCGTCATCAAGGTGACGATGCAGGACAAGGTGCCATACTTCAACGCTCCCGTCTACCTCGAGAACAAGGAGAAGGTTGGCATCATCGACGAGATTCTCGGCAACGTGCGAGACTACTGGGTGTCGGTCAAGCTCGACGACACCGTCAAGGCCAACTCGTTTAAGGACAAGGAGAACTTCTTCATCGATCCGGCCAAGCTACTGCCTCTCGAGAGATTCCTGCCCGGCGCGCCCCAGCAGCGTGGCGGTGGTCGAGGTGGTGGCCGAGGCGGCCGGGGTGGCGGCCGAGGATTCGGGGACCGCGGAGGCCGCGGTGGATTCCGTGGGGGTCGTGGCGGATTCGGTGATCATCGTGGCGGCCGGGGCGGATTCGGTGATCGCGGCGGTCGTGGGGGAAGCCGTGGCTTTGGCGGACGCGGAGGCGGGGGCTTTGGCGGACGGGGTGGTGGTGGAGGCGGCTTTGGCGGCCGGGGTGGTGGTGGAGGCGGCTTCGGCGGCCGGGGCGGAGGTCGTGGAGGATCTTTCTAGTAATAAGGTGCTCTCGCCGGACGCACACACACACCGACAGACAGACAGACAGACAGAAAGAGAGACATACAGACAGAGTGGCAAGTCAACACCTTCAGCCTGGGCATTGTTGTCCCTTGTTGTTGCCCTGTATATATATATCTATCTATCGCCTACAGCATTCGCCTAGAACACACGGATACACACATGCACGACGAGACAAAGGCGAGTGATGTACCTGTCGAAACAGCAAACTATCTGTATATGGTACTTTATTAAAAAACAACAACAACAACAACCACTAATGAGTATGGAGAAGCGTTTTGCTAACGATAGGTAGCGCGAGGTGGTGGTACTCGATGCAGGTCGCTCCTGACGACGGTCAATTGTGTTGTCGGTGGATAATCGACTATCGATTCAGACACTTGTAATTGCGAAGTATAGCTGTTCTACTGTTTCGGGTACTGTTTCATTGACGACTCCAACAAGTTACGTACGCGAAAGTCGGCTGCGAAATCAGATCATGTTCAACTGATGTGTACACTGATCCTATTTACTGACGTATAGTTGACTCATCCCCAGTCATGCGGCACTGTTTTTCAGAGCTACACGTTAGACCCGAGTCGATGAATCATTAATCATTTGTAACTGCAAAGCTGGGTAGTTACTGCGTGCAGACTCACTACTTGTATATTCTGTGCAAAGAAGGTGCAGTAGATTTGCAGTAGCTGTGCACTTCTCCTTTTGTCGAATAAAAATATTCGCATTTCAGTACGCTTCTTCAAAATTACAGGTTATGATAGATAATGCTCGTAAGGCATCGAGACTTAACTTATGTTTTTTTGCAGATGCTTTGAGCGATACCACACTCTGTAAACATTATTATTTAGCCACATAATCTGGTGCTACTTTAAAATAGTTACACTGTACAACGCAGTAGATCATTTGTTGACATTGGGCAGCTGCGTAATATTTGTCGAACATGGCAAAATTTGCGGCACACAAGCAGACACGTATAGGATCGTTGGCAGTTCGAAACAAAAGTGTTGTTGAAATTACTACCAACCCCCCAAAACAAGAAGATCTTTAATGCAGCAGGGCTTAAAAATTGCAATAGACCAATCTGCCATTGTCTTAAACAAATAATTATCTGTATCTTACATATCTACACCTGCATTTTGGACAGTCCGGCCTCGAATAGCACGTAGAAGTGCCGGTACTGCTGCTGCTGCTGCTGCTGCAGAATCGCTATTGAGATGCCGAATTCACATTTACGGTGCGAATGTGAGGCTTTTCCAATCAAGCTTTTGACGCAAAGGGTTACCTAGAGAAGTTCACGGTCGTGGTGGACACAGCGGTTGAATGTTTGTATGCAGCATGTAAGATGCAATATTTAGGTACGTAGGTGTCTAGCTCTATTGAGTTTTGTAGATGTTCAATGCCGCTTGAGCCAAATATGCTAGTGTTTGCTGTTCGAGGAAAACAATGACGGCAGACTCGAACAAGAGAGACTCTCTTCCGCGTTACCTTAGAGAGAATACAGAGTAATTTATTTCAAGAAAAAGTGACAAGGTTTGCTTGGGCTTGTTTCTGTTCAAAACCGTTCGATGCGCGCCATTCGTGCCTCTCACGTTAGATATAGACGGCACCATTAATTACCCGTCTGTAAATATGTATATTTCTCTGCAAATGTATACCCCCTACACCTTAGGCAACATTCTTAACTGCTTTAGCTAATACTTGACCACGACACAACTAACTCTATCTTATTGCGGAACCCTTACTAAAACGAAGTCGTCTTTGCAGTAATAATAATCGGCATCGCAGATAGGCCTACGTACGCACAAACAGTGATTAAATATATAAACTTATAGCCTGAATATATTTAACACTATTTTCAAGTCGAAATCACGAAGTTTGCCTAGAAGCATGATGGCTACCTGTGTTTTGTCCAGTACGTGGGAATCTAAGAATGTTATAGTATTTTTCGCGCGTTAAGATCCAACTCCCTGGCGGACTGCATCATATTTGTTGATGTTTAAGTAGGAAATTTAAGTCGATTCTCCTACATACAATGAGGGGTGAGAAAATTGCGAACAGAACCATATCGGTGGCACACAGTGAAACCTCCAGCGATACTTACCGGTATTAGAATGCTTTAAAGCGCTTGGATTGACAAATACGGATGAACCCTTATCCCAGATGAATGTGTTTAGGGTAGTGAAAAATTAGTACAAATGTAAAAAATTCAAGCTGGACGCTTGCAATTTACTTTTTATTAAAGATGGCGCGGGTGTGCAGGCTCGATCATTTCTGTTAAAAATCGATTTTTGAAGACGGTTAATTTGGAAGGGGGTTGAATAGTGACGAGCAATTGATATGCTACAGAAGGCCCATCAAAAATTTCCAAGGCACCCACCAGGAAAAAGTCTAAATCGTCTTTAGACAATGGTTCTTCCATCATCACAACGTGCCAGCCTGTAGGGCTGAGACACTGACGCTTTTATCGCCTCAGGAGTCAAGCTGGTGAAACACGCAGCGTATTCACCTGACTTAAATCGTGCGACACCTTCACCATTCCGAAAATGCAAGGTATTTGAGAGGAAGGCGATTCATGCGAGTTGAGCTTCAAGCCGTCGAGGTGGAGCTCGCAAAACGCGATTAGAGGTGTGCCTTGGTGCACGGATCCATCCCCTTGAGAACTGTATAGATTTCTATGGAAACTACTTTTAAATCTAAATCACAAATCTACTTGTAAAAAATATATTTGATCTGTATTCAATTAGACATTTCAAAAAAGTTTGCCCCCACGAGTGACACAGATATAAGTGAAGTAAATAGCTAGTGATCTTCAATTATGTGCCATGGATTTTAATACAGTGGTCTACTGTGGCATAAGCCCCTTTTCGGGTAAACACTGATCTTCGTTTTAGCTATGATGCTTTCTAGCCTATTCTCTGTGCACCAACTTGCTGTTTCATCTAGGAAACACTACAGACATATAATTTCTTGGCTTTGATTGCGTACTTTCACATAATCGGTTGATGACACCGAAAGAAATCTGTGAGACTCCTTCGGTAAGTTCTGTCTTATTCTTATCTGTGGCCGTGACTCGACTAAAGGTTTACGAACTTTGCATTAAGTGCTGCTCAGGGTGATTCCTTAATAATATTACGCATCAGTAGGGGTTGGAGACGGACTTTTCGGTTTTATTACAGATCAGTGGCGTAAATAGTAGGTAGATTTTCACTTATATATTGGGTTTTAATTTTTTTCCCGCTTGTCAGTTCTTTTTTTTTTGCTTAGTTGGAGGCAATCATATATTGTGTATTTGTGACGCGTTTACTGATGTAAGAACTAGGTATAAAATGCTGGTCAGGGTGATTTTTCAGTGGGGCACGGACTCTCCTCATCCTTGTTAAAACATCTAGATTTGTTTTTAGGTGTTTATGAACGATCTGGACCGCGTGTGCTACTTTGTTGCTGGTATAGTCTTAAGCAGGAGCATCCAGGATTTATTTATCCTGCTGAGCTATAAGCCATAGTCGTTGTTCCTCCATGTAATTGTGTGTCCTATCTTGCTATCTTAATTTTCTTCAATCAATGACAATCCATCCGAAGGTTTATGCGCACGTGGACTCCCTCCAGTTTCGTACTGGCTAATGCGTGTTTTGTCGACTTTCGCTGCTGTTATCGTCGTCCTTTTTGTATTTAGGCTTCGGCTTGTTTAAGCATGTACGCATTTAAGGTCCGACTCAGTTGTGCTGCTGTGGGCTATGGGCATATATATATATATATATATATACATATGTGTGTGTGTGGAGAGATCGAGCCACAATCTTGACGTGTTGAATGTGTGTTTAGGGTTGCATTCTCATGCCACTTTTTTAAACTTGAGATGAAACGCAGCAACCTTTTCAGTGTATACGATTTGGTATTTCATTCGTTATCAAGCATCAGCTGCACAGTGTTACATATGCTTATTGTTGCGGACTGTATGCCAGTCGTGCTTGACACTCGCTTTGCATAGCCTTCTTTGGCCACATACCGGTTCTATCTTTGTAGGAGCGAAACAATATAGTCGTACCAGTGCTGTGTTCTAGATAACATGGGCCAAGCTACTCGTGCCATGTCTTACTCACTGCCACTATTTCTGATAGATTGACCGTACCACTTTGCCGTGCCTTTAGGGTAACTTATCCATCCACGTGCCAGTCACGCACTACCATTGTAACACCCATTAACATTTACGAATCGATATAGCGCGCATTCAAGTGCCAACAGAATCTATCTCACGCCTGATGCGCGTCCCAGTCGGTGAGTCAATCAATCGCCGAATTCTTGAGTTTCGTTAACTATATGAGACGTTCATTTGTAGGAACTGCACATATACACAAATATGTAACTGTAGTGACATTTAATTTTAATAGGCTGTATCAGTACAGAGGCTGTATACTTTCGAGTGTATTTGCAAGTACTCATGAATAAAGCTATGTGTTTCATTCATTAACCACATAATTTTATGTAGAGAGTGACAGTAAAATCATCTGTGACGCGCATGCCTGTACTATTTGTGCGTACACATTTTGGCCTGAGTAAGACATACGTTTTTCCATCACATGCAATTAAGCAATCAGAACTGGTTTCGCCAAAATGTTTTGAATACTCTGCTTGTATTTAAACGACGTTTCTTTTTACAAACTCGCCCGGCCCCGGCCCTCCTGACTAGCAATAGGTACTATAGAACTCGGTCACAAAAATATAACCATACCGTCGAGAACTTATGCTGGAGAGAATGGGCTTATCATCTGCTAAATGTGCCAGCTGTCAGTAAGTCCGTTCGTTCGCTGTTATTTCAAATGGAGCTCGCAATCGGAGAGTAATCGCTTCCCATAACTGTGTCTTAGTTATCGTTGTCGTCGACCCGCTCCATTAGGGAGGAGGAAACGATAAAGTACTCAAGTCGCCCTGGCCCGACCCGGATACAGCTTTCGAAAAGTTGTAAAATTGTGTTTTCCCAGGCAGTAAGAAACTGTGGAATATATCCAGGAAGTTCTACGAACTGCACTCTGTCCGTCACAGTACAATTTCGCTTTGTGAACGCTACAGAACCACCAATAAAACCACAGCCACGTTTAGGGCGCTCGTCAAGACAAACGCCTTTTTTCTCATTCAACTTGCACAGGTAGGATCTACAGAGACAGGAATACACAACAAAGTTAGAAAATTGTTTGGTAAGGGAACAAAATTTAAGAACTTGATTCTTGCTTTATTAAGGTATAATATCTGCAGGAACTATATTCCTCTGAAAAATTTTCTCTAAACGAAGACTGCCCTATGGCGAGGTACATGTCTCATACTCATTCCTAATTTGCATGTTGTCGCAATTTACCTTTCTTCTCATAGTTGCAGACTCGTTGGTCGGCAAGGCTTCGTTTTTGGTCAACTTCGAAGACGTTGTTTGCCTAGTTTAGATTCGCCTCATCTTCTAGCGACGATGACGGTGACTTCGGCTGGTCTCTGTTTGGCTTCTTTCATTTGTTCTTCGTGGACGATGAGGTCGTGTGTTCCTGAAGGCGTTTCGAGCCTCCCCTGACCTTCGCAGTGTAATCTTCACCGCTGTCTTCGGAGCTTCTAGTCCTGCCGTTTTTTCTTGGCGAAGCCGCGACGCCCCCGCTTGGCGGGTTTGGCCATTGTATCGCCCGCTTCGCGTTCCTCACTGCTGTCCACTGGCTTGATGGTTTGTTCCGAGCGAGCGGTAAGTGGTAGCCTTGAGCGTGGAGCATCTAGTACCGATCCAGTTTCCTTAAACTTTTTTACCAGATCGTATACAGCCGTCTCCGAAGGACCTGTATTTTGACCATGCTTCGCGCGGAAAACCCGCAAACACTGCGCCACAGAGCGACCGTGTTCATAGTACAGCTCAATGAGCTCCACTCTCTGACAGAGATCCATAGTGAAACGGAGAAAACAAAGTGTTTAGAATGACAATGTCTATGAACACCTTGCCGGCAGTGTCGCTATTTCGGTATAGCGGCGAAATTCGAAACAAACCCTCAAGCGACTCTTCCCGCACCCGCAACTCGTTGAGATCTCCGTGCTGCCACGTCGGGGTAGCCAAGCCAAAATGCCAGCTCAGGCAACAGGCGAGTCACCCGGCTAATACGCCAGTAACGCAGCTGACGGGACCCGCTGAAAAGCGGACTACAATTGACCAACCGCCTTGAGGCCGGAGTGCGCGACATGCGCAGATTTATCGATCAGAGATCGCCAAAATGCTCCCGCGAACGGGATTGTTCCGCGCGCAACAAAGCCAAGAAGACGCCGACTGACACTCCGAGTTTCCATTCACTACTTGAGCAAAACGAGCCGGTCAAACACAAAAGCAGAACACGATGGAAAGAGAACTTTGTGTCAAAGGCCGAAAATGGCCGAGGAATTCTTCCCGCGCCACGTTTGAAACGATCGCAAAGTTTCCAATTGATGCTGAGCCAATTCATTACTGCAAGCAACAAGCGTCGGTGAATGAAATCTCTTTTCAATCTCTCTCACTGAATCCACTGCTGGGAACGTAAGTCGTGACATCCGATGAACTTCCTATTACGCGTCGGTATGTCTACGTTGTTTAGCTGCAATGTGTTGCTAGCCCAGTGTGAGTGCATATTCAGCTATAACAGTGCAGGACTGAAATATTGTAATATAGCGCAAGCATGCCCTTGGAATGAATGGGGAATGGTCTCTTAAATGGTGATTAAGCAGGTCGTCTGCAGTTGAGATTATTGCTGGCAATCCGATTAAAAAACTCCCAACTCCGTCACAATCCCAATCCCATCGACTACAAGTCGATGTGCCTATGTTTCGTTGGTTCAATGCGTTGCTATTCCTCTGAGTACATATTCAACGCAGCATTGAATCAATAATATAATCCAAATATATGTGAATGAATGGTAGAATGTTGAACATTTGAACAGGAAAGAACACACTAGACCTCGCTGTACCGCTGCACGAGTCCCTGCTACAGTAGATAGGCACAGTCCTAATAGCTTAAATGAAATGTGACCATATTTAGCAGACGTAAGGATAAAAATTAGGGAATATGTTGGCTGTCAAAATAGATATAGAGTCCGAAAAGGCCTACAATCCTTTTAAAGTATCAGGGACCCATACAGGCTGTCGATGGAGGTTGCTGTTAACTTGTTTAACCTGAAGATTGCACCCACCGCATCCTACGGTGTTCAGGTGATTTAGCCTTATCTCTCGTGATTGAACTTAAGGGCGTTTGATCAACTCAATGCCAGTTTCCTAAAGATAGCATTGAACGTCCGTAGGGAAAAGGGGATCTCTTGGCACCTTCGTCGTAACTTGGCATAGCAAAGAAAAGCGTTATCTACTACTAAGTAGTATGCAGAAAGTAAGTACTATCTGCATTGGTAGCGCCTCGACTAGATTTTTGGAAACAAAAAATCGACCATAATCGAAAAAAACGAGGAGCACAAATGTCTCAATAAAAAGAGATAGTGCATTACCATCCAACCCCCAATTTTTCCAAAATCCAGCGTCGACACTCGCAAGTTAGTACATTTCTGTACGATGATGACCTTGTCCTCTACTCCCGGAGTCGGTTTCACCTGCAACAATCGCTTGCTTCACTGCAAAAGTTTGTTGACCTAGTGATAAATGTGTCAACAAACAAGAGCGATGAAGTTTCGCCGCAGAGGTAGGCTCGCTGAAAAAGATGAATTACGCTTGAGCTCAGCGCCAATCGATTTCGTTCAACTTTTTTCATATCATGGAGTAGTATTTTCAAAGCAGTATTTGCTAAACGCATCGAGGTAAGAGCTTGCAAGGGCATCCTATCGTTTCATAATAGTCCCAGAGCCTCATCGGTTGTCGCTCTCAACCTTTTTTAATTTATAGACTACACCGACAGCTGCTTACGGAATACAGGTCATATAGCTCCACCAATCGAAACCGAATCTGGAAGTACTTGACAAAATCAAAGCAGGCTTTCTAAACAGAGTGGTAGTAGTCCACCGCACTAGCCGCAAACGGCTTGTCTGCCTGTTGGCCTCGACACCAATCTTTGTGGAGGATCTTTAAACAACTTCTGCTTTAGCGAGAACGGAGGCCTTCGAAAATCATCTTGCTGAATGGGAATATAAGTTTGCGAATGTTAATTGGCGTTTTTATGAGACTAGAGCGATGACTACAAACTACTAAAGGACCCATGTTGTAAAAACAGGTACTTCGTTACTGGATTTGCAATAACGAGGGCTGAGAACAACTCTGGGTCTCTGGACGGATTTATATTTCATATAAAGATATGTATACGGAATGGGTTGCATGAAATATCGACCGAGTGTAAATGCAAGCTATGCGGAAAATCGTGTGATCTACATCATCTCCAACAGTGTACAAAAGCAATATCGCTGATGAAAGTTGTGTAGGAGAGCTATAGCACATATGTGCATAAGCCACATATTGGTTAATAAACAATACATGCATTAACTTGTCGGCTTGCAATGATTTGAGTGACCAAGCCGTGATTGGTAGTTTTGGTTAAAACGCAGGCTGTCCGTTTTAGCGATGCTGATTGCTGACCTGTTATCTACGCATCAACGTGCGGTTTGATGCAGGAAATACTGCAGACGCTGTTGCAAGTTCATTAGGACAAATCATTTGCAAACAAAACGTAAGAAGCTTTTGTTTCGCGTAAGAGATCTCAGGGCGACGGCGTACAGGACGAAGATGAATGAGCTTACAAAGTCTTCTTGTGCCACGCCTACATTCTACGTCATGGAGTCATAATTATAGTGATCCTTGTTTTAAATCCTGATAACGTTTTCGCAGATCAATCCCAGACTGATTAGGTTATGTGTAATTCCCCGTATTGAATGCGTTGTGTGAATTGATTTAGAAGGCTCTTCCTTGAAACTCTCTGTCTTTATTTTTAAGTGTTCAAAAACCAATCGATCCAGGCCTGCTGCTTTGTTGCTGGGCTTTTACGCAGGAGCAAGGCAGCCAGGGTTTCTTCATTCTGCTTACTTTTAGCATGCTTCCAGTCAGGCAATCCTATATCTGATAACGGGGTGCTTCGACCATTTTAGTCCCAGCCGCTTATGCGATAGACCATCTCAGGCCTTTAGGACAACTTATTCATACACGTGCCAGTAAGGCACTACGATCGTCACGTCGTTTAACTTTCACTAATCGATATAAATGGGCGCGTACAAAAGTGCTTATAGAAGCTGTCTCACATATGATGGATTACATTAAGTATATGAGGCGTTGATTAGTAGGAACTTAACATATACACAAGTATGTAACTGCAGTGACATTTGACCACATGGTTGTATCTACAGAGTGATAGCGTGAAATCATACTGCAAGAATCCTTTTTAACGCACATGCCTGTACTATCTGTGCGCACACATCTTAGCCTGGGTAACCCATACGTTTTCCCTCAAACTCTCCACGTTGAGCGATGAGAACAAGTTTTGCTAAAACTCTTAATTCATTCGCTCTTGAAGGAATGTTTCTGTGTACAAAGTTAGCTCAGCAAACGGCTGAGACACGCCGCGCCGCACACTCTCCTGACCAACGAACGAGTTCAATAAGTGCCACGGAACTCGGCCACATAATAGAATAATAGAACCAGACCGTCAAGAACATATGCTGGGGGCAGGGTGGGCCCGTCATTTGATAAAAGTACCAGTTGTGTCGGTGTACGTTTGTTCACTGTTACTTCAAATGGAGCACAATTGGGCAGTGATCGCTTCCCATAACTTTGTCTCGGATTTCGTTGTCTACAACCCGCTCCATTAGTGAGGAGGAGACGATAAAGTAGTCAAGTCGCCAACCCACATTCTTAGCTCGGGCGTTCATCATGTACGTCCAGAAGGTGTACGCCTTGGCACGATCCGGATACAGCTTACGGAAGGTGTCGATAAAACCCTTTTCAAGCAACGTTGATAATCCATCCCGTTCTTCCTGCGTGAATCCAGCATTCCTCTTATTAGTCTTCGGATTGGCTAGGTCAATCTCCTGGTGAGCCACGTTCAGGTCGCCCGTCAAAATGACACCTTTTCGCTCGCCCAACTTGCACAAGTAGGATCTATAGAAACAAAGGTTACATAGACATAGTTAGAAAAGCATATGGCAAGGGAATAGAAAGATCACAAACAACTTGATTCTTACTTTATTAAGTATTTCGGCTACTATCTTTATCCTATCCTATACCTATTATATATACATATATAAGCTGTATAACGTATATAACTAACATCACGTTGACTTAGCTAATCTTTTGCAATATGTGTACATATTGTACTGACATCGCTACTCACGACATTATAATAATAATAACAGTTTTTCATGAGCAGTCGGCCTTTCGGGGACAACGAGAACACTTAACAACATAAGCAAGCTATACTATATATTTAAGATGATCAACACATGACTATCTTACAAGAAGTGTCAATAAACAAATTCAATACATGGATTCCATATAAAGATACGTAACACACGACTTATATCTATATTAGTTTAAGTATAGATGTTGACAGAAGTGCATGCAATCTGTAAATAATCCGATAATATATATATATATATATATATATATAATTTAGTTTGCGTAGCTTTAATCGTCCTTTTTCGGGCTGACTCTCAACCGATATTTAACGTCCACGGGTTTGCTTTCGCATTGTTTCCTAAGACGGATCACATAAACACAAATGTACAACGGAGGGGATCGAACCCGTGCACCTGTGTGTTTCCTCCGGTCACGAGGCGCACGCGAATGCACCACGCCACTGGGCTCGACCCATACTAGCGCGTTCCTAGAACACGCCATTGCTTTTACTTTAATGATGCGGCGTCTTAACAGAAGTTTTACAAAGGGCTGACTGCAACCATCCGTAGACATGTATGTGTCGTGAATCCAGTTAGTAAATGATTTGCTCATAATATATTCCACCACTACGAACCTGAAATCCTTGTCCCATTGCATCCGATAGTCAAGTCTCACTAGCCCGCGGCCAGCGTTCGGTACGTAAGCGTTGACCAGAAAGAAGTCCTTGAACTCAAGCGTGATCACTCGACCCTCAGCATCGTGTTTCTCCATGCCGATGCCGTACGTAACCTCGAGGGGCTCGATCTTTGTCAGGACACCAACGCCAGAGTAACCGTCCTTATCACCCGCCAGGAAATAGCTTTTGTAACCATCTAGCGTCTCCATATCCTTCGGCAGTTTGTCGTCAGAGCATTTCGTCTCTTGGACGCAGAACACGTCGGGAGCCTCCTTCCGAATATAATCGAGTCCCCCTTTTGGAAGCCATGCTCGTATTCCGTTGATGTTCCACGACACGATTTTCAACGAACCTGTGAAACACAAGTCTGATTTAAAAATATCACAACCTCTTTTCGTCCAAAGAATTTTTCGACGTCGTGTCCATTCAACCCATGAGAAGAATTTGTTATCAATAACTGTTACGGTACTCTGCCGTAAAAGTAGCATCATGCTTGTTTTGCTCTATCTTCTATTAAGGAGTTTAACAACCATAAATTAATCAATAATGTGTACATGGGGCCTGGTGTTGTCGTGAAGCAGTATGGTTTGGCCTTGTCGATCGAGTCTTCTCAGTCGAATAGCCTCATTTATTCGGTGCAGTGTAGAGTTCCTTGTTGACCGCGGCGTTTTTAAAACATTTCCCAATTCCCCATACCTTCTCAGTCCCACCAAACGCAGATCGTAGTGGAGATTCTGCTTGATTTTTGGCTTCGATGTATCTCCTGAAGCAACCCCTTTTTGCCTCATATTGACGTGTAGACGCCATTTCTCATCTCCCGTGACGATTCGATACAGAAAACGTTGTTTGTGTCCGCGTGTTGCACGGTGGCGGGCAAGATGTTGAGTCGCAATTTGAGGATGTTTTTCCTAGTTTTCTTCGTTGAGCTCGTGAGGCATCCAAGCTCCGAGTTTTTGAGTAAAACTAATTGATTGAAGGTGGTTGAGGATTGTCATAACACTGTCGCCTTTTTTTAAAAAGCAGGACGCGGAAAATTCGGATTTTTGCCTCCGAAGTATTCTATTTCATTTTAGGCTTGAAGAAATTAAACTATTAACTAACAAAAAAACAAATAACACAGTTTTGTAGAGCATACACAGTTCTTTCAAATACATATAAACATTATGCCTAACAACAAAATACATTTTGAAATTATCTAGAGCATTTGTATGCTCCTTGCAACTCTAATTACACTCGAATCACTGTACTGCTTGTTTCCTCTGCAGTCGTTTTTCAGCTGGTTAAACATCTTGATTAGTGAGAATAGCGTCGCATATTGTTTTGCACTTGACAGTCATTTTCTCGCTACCATTCGCCGTCACTCGTACAACCAGTTCGCTTAAAGAACTGTAGATAAATTAAATACAGTTAAAACATATATATATATATATATATATATATCTTTCCTAAACAAGGTATTTCGCACATGAGCACCATGACAACTACCTCTGCTAAGTAGAGTACACCACTCCAATTGAATCGGTCAACCACCGAGCGCAAACTTGAGTCATTCGTAATCTGCGTTGTTTTTGTCTTACCTTTCTTCTCGTAGTTAGAGGCTTGTTGGTCTGCAGTATCGGCTTCGTCTTCTACGTCAGGTTCGCCGACGTCGCCCGCCTCTTTCGTATTCGCCTCAGGCTCCGCCGACGATGGCGGCGACTCCGACTTCTGGTTTCTAGTCGGTTTGTTTCTCTTGCTCTTTGCGGCCGCGGATGTCGTGCGCTCCTGGCGGCGCTTCACGGGGCTTCTGCTGGGCTTCGGAGCGTAATCTTCACCGCTGTCATCCTCGGAACTGCTTTCTTCCGAGCTGTTAGTCGGACGCGACCGTTTCTTCTTCTTCTTCTTATTGGTGACGCTGCGAGGCGCCCGTTTGACGGGCTTCGCCACCGCATCGCGTTCGCCGCTATCGCTGTCGCTCACCTCCTTGTAGCTCGTTGGAGGCTTGCCGGGGCTGCCGCCTCTCGACTGTCTTTTCCGTGGTGGAACGGACAGATCAACGGACGACGCTGTCGTGGAGACGACCTTAGCAGCGCGTCGCGGTGGCATGGTAGCGATCGCGCGCAAGACACCACCCGCGTACTCGAATGTCTCTTCGAGCGACAACAGACGGTGCACAAGACGCCGAGACGCGGTGCAAGACGCCGACGACGACGCGACTTGCGGGACCCGCTCAAAACCGGGCAACAGGAACGAGCGAGCGCCGCCTAGAAGACGCACTGCGCGGCTAAACATGCAATGCGACAACTCTTCGATCGAGAGACGACGCCTAACAAGGAGACTGCCGAAATACCTCCCCCCCCCCCCTCCGAATACGAGAGGAATGATTCCGCGCGCAACAAAGCTAAAAAGGCGCCGGTCCGCCGACCGGTAGACGCTCCGGGTTTTCCTTCACCACAACTAGGGCGAGACGAGCAGGTCAAACACAAACCGCCGAACAAAGCAGCGGAGAGGGCGGGCGCTTGGCGTCGCCGAAAATGCCGCGCCGAGGAATTCCTCCCGCGCCACATTTGAAACGATCGCGAAGCGTTCGTATTGATGATGAGCCGATTTACGACTGCAAGCAACAAGTGTTGGTGAATGAATCTCTCTTTTGAATCGCTCTTGCAGAAGGTTTTTCTGCTGGAAACTTTAGTGTCTGCAGTTGAGATTACCGCTGGAAATCCGATCGAAAAACCTTCTACTACAAGTCGATGTGTCTATGCTTCTCTGCTGCAATGCGTTGCTATTCCTCTGAGTACATATTCAACGCAACGTTGAATCACTGCAATATAATCCAATCATATTTGAATGAATGGTTGAATTATGAGCATTTAAACGGAAAAGAATGCACTAGACCTCGCTGGATCTAAAGCACGAATCCCTGCTACAGTAGATAAGCACAGTTCTATAAGCATCATGATATGTGACCAGATATATCAGACGGCAACTAGCCATAGTAAGGATAAAAACATCTTTAAAAAAATACAACTGTTAATAAAGTTTAGATAATTAGGAATTATATTCATTGTTAAAAAGTTAAGTTCCACACTTTCAGTTGACCGTTCTACGCCCACATAAATGCACATAATAATAAAATAAAAAAACTAAAACAAACAAAGGACGCGAAAAATAGTATTCATCAGTTAAGATAAATAACTAGGTTGGTAGTGCAAAGGGTGAAGCCAAGATTTGCCGCTAGGTAATTACCTATGCTGCGTATTGGATTTAGAGACGACTTAAAAGTATAATCAAATGTGCTTTGCTTACAACAGGGTATTTAGAAGGGGAGAATAGCATACCGTTCTCGGGCGCTACCGGGCGGTCCCGTCAACAGCAGATGGCCATACGATGTAGAACTCCTTGGAATAGCGTGCCAGTAGAACTTGAAGCCTTCAGGATATTCAAAGTATTTGACATTAGTTAGAAGGCACCTGTTAATATCAAACACCGAACTTGTGTTTCCAGGGCGGAAGACAGTTTCTTTGTGTTATAATCACTGATGTATTCCAAACAACGCATAATATGACCCTTAAAGCTTGTTTTTTTTCAAAACTTTTTTAAACGCAATATCACTATTTTGCAGGAAAACAAATCTTACTGGGAACCGCGTATTGCAATACAAGCCGATAAGTTTCTACGTTAGTATTATGACTTCGAAGACCAACTGTGGCTGTCCCAGCAATCTGCGTTCATTCAAGAAGAAAATGACGAATTAACAAAGATCGTCGCTAGCAATATATATGCCGCGGACGGCAAGAAACCGCTTTGTGTACCTGCTAGCGTGTTGCGGATCGGCAGTGGAAACAATCAGAGTCAGGCTTAAGTCACCTATAACAGGACTATTTTAGCAATTTTTGTTAGAGAGTTTGTTAGGGTGTGCCTGAGGTCTCGACAAAGGTAGCACAGTGAGATGTGTACCTCGCCAGGAAGCTACTAAATAAGAAATACTATGAAGAGAGCTGCCAGACGCATCGGCGGTCTTTGCACTTTTTCGCCCGGTGGGACGGTCGCTGAAGTGTTCCAATTGTATATAATGACGACTGTATTGTACTTATGTACAATTTTGAAATGCAAAGTTATTGTGTAATGAACAATATGAATGTTTAATAATTTTGGCAGAGGCTTATCTTACAAGGCTTCTATGCATCTGAAAGTCCGATACTAAATTTAGCATGTTCATGGTTTAATGGCTTTTCGTCCCTTCATATTTTTTGAAAGCGCTTTTATATATACAAAGAGCAATTCCATTTTCCAACCAGTACATTTGATTGAGGAACATTTGATTAAAAATATTCCGATCGTCATGCATGGAAAATATATTGTGACTTCTAGTTGATTTGATTTACAAAATCTTGAATCATACTAAAAAAATCATTTCTAAAGCCTTAATGGATTATGCCAAAATATTAGCTATGCTTCTGTAGTAGTTATTAGGTTAACTACTATTTTAACAAGACAGAAAAAACGTTATAAGTTAGTCTAGTCCACCTTTAATTCGTAGCCCACTGCTGTGTTAAGTAAGTAAATATTTTTCCAGTACCTACCCTTTCCTATCCCTAGCTATTGTGTATTTTTAAAGGGCTTTTTGCATTGCCAGACTCAAATACACACACGCATTTATCACAATCACCTTTCTATTGCGCGAAGGCAGTCTTGCAGGGTTCGAATTTATCATTTGGATTATTTCATACCCAGCAAGCTCAGAGCACAGCATACCTAGTGGCCGCTCCCAGTGGGATCATCTATCTTGGGTGTCTCATCGATGTCTCTTCCATGGAGCTACGGCTCGTGCTTATGTGGCTGGGGAAGCTGTACTCTTCTTCCTACATTTGCACTTTAACTTTGGCCTCACCTTCAATAGTATCCTTCCCCACCGCCCCTCGGCCGTAAAGCCGTAGAGGGAGGGGCGGATGTGTGTGGCTTACCCATGCAGTTAACCTTAGCTTCAAACTCGTTTTATCCTCCGTTTGCGTCTATAGACCGTTAGTCCATGCTCGCGTATCACAGTTCACAGCTGACGTAGCCCTGTTCCCCTCTGAGTCCTGCTGCTGATTTGCGTAATGTTTTTTTCTCAGTCTCATCGAGCTTCTCTCCGTCATTACTATTAAAGCGTTCGAGCAATGGAACGGGCTGCAGCTCAACCCCCCTAAATGCAAGCTATTCCTACAAGGTTTTGAAGACGAAGAGCGATAACAAGTGGTCACAGAATTCAACAGCAAGCTCCCGGGCATCCTTGTAAAGGACCGGTGTGAACTGGACTTGCTGGGTACGGCGGTGTTCCCCGCCACGATGGATCCGGTACTGGCTGAGAAGGGAGAACAACTCTCCAGCTTTACCAGCGGCTGTGCCATCTCAGAAGACACCAAGCCTACTTTCCGCTCCGGCACGCAATAGGAGTGCAAAAGTCCTTGCACGTACTACGGACTTCCTTCTGTCGTCAGAAACTTTGTATCTCGACACCCAGGTGAGGAGAGCCTTGATAAACATCCTTGACCTGACGCTCGAAGATAAAGCATGGACGCAAGCAAGCCTACAGGTCCGACTGGGTGGGATGGGCATTCGCTCGGCCACTGACCTTGCCTTGTCCGCCTTCCTTGACTCGTCACATAGCTGCGCCTCCGCAGTGGCCACTACTGCCGGCGGATCTAGGACGCGCGTCAGTCTGGTAGTCCTTCTGAGGAACAGGCCACTATGCAGAAGGGGTGGGACGAAATGGTCACTCAGACTACTTAACTCTTCTGTCGGCCTGCGAGTTCGATGTAGATGATATTAGGCATAAGTGGGCCGCCGGAACGTGGCCCGACGTGTTTCCGACCGAGTTCGTCGGTAGTAAGCTGGCCGACGACCAGTTTCGTGCCGCCAGTGGCCCCAGATTTGGCAATGCCATGTTTGAGAGAGAGGAATATTCATGTGGTCGAACGGTAGATGAGCGCGGCCTACACCGGCCTAGCTGCACTAAGCTGGCCGGGCTTACGCATGGCCGCTACGATGCCATCAAGGACATCCTCGGGCGCGCTGTCAGACAAGCCAGATACTGGAGCCGGTCACACTGGCGCCTGCTGGATTGCAGAGGGACGACAGGCTTCGACCGGATGGCTTTGTTAGCCGGGACTGCGACCATAATCGGCCGCTGGCGTGGGACGTCACTGTCTCCAAGACGTCTGCCCTCGACTATCGTTATTTACCATATTATTTGCTAACGAGAGATGCACAAACGGCGCCAAAACGCACAACTTCTTGAAGATCTTGTTGTAATGGCGTTTGGTCTCGAGTAGTCTGGCATTTGGGACAAGGATGCGCTCAAATAGGCAAAAGAGCTTGGGAAGAAACTCTTTGAGGCCACAGTGGAGCCAAGATCTAAAGCGTTCCGCGAAATGTTATATAATTAGTGTATTAGTAATTGTGATACATAATGATAATAAGACCCTTGATCAAGAGCATATCATTACTATTGTATGTGTGAAGAAAAAATACGAATTATTTGTTATTTAAACTTTGTGTTATCGGCATACAGTTGTGAGGTTTGAACGTGTCGCCTCGATTCCTGCGGATTCGTATTATTATTATTATTATTATTATTATTATTATTATTATTATTATTATTATTATTATTATTATTATTATTATTATTATTATTGTTGCTGTGTCAGTCCCGAATGAATTCCTGGGTTCCTTCTTCTTCTTGGAATTGCTTTTAGTTGAACTGCCTTTCAGAAACCTCTGTGCCTTTTATATTCCAGTGTCTGGCCACTCTTTCCTCTCTCCTTCCTCATTATGTTCTCATTCATCGCATGTCAGCTTTCATCTGCATTTTAGCCGTATTGTGCTTTCCGCTTATGATCTTATCTTCAACAATCGATATTTTGTTTCTTCTTGTCCGCTTCCTGTTCGATCCCGTAGTTATGACATGTATGTTCGACTAGCATTGTCACATCCGCGTACTTGGGACTTTTAGGGTTAATGCTTGTTTCTGGTTTACGTATCATTGCCTCTTTTAATCGTCTTTATTTAAAAGTCATACTTTAATGTCTGGAGTTCAGTGGCCGTGATAAGAGAATTGGCATAACAAGCTCACGTCATCTTGCTGCTCACATAGTCCAGAGTAAGGTAGCACATGGTACATATAATTTACCATACTTCTCAAAACAATTGTGTCGCACAGGTCTTGACAGTACAAAAAGTCCCCAGCTTAAAATACTGTGCCAAATATTTATTACTGTTGATAAGTACTTGTGAATGTTAATAGCAACATTTGTACGTTTCTGGCACAATTAATTGATCACTTCGGTATATGAGGTTTCCTTTGTGTCATGCTGGTGAGTTCCAAGAAGCATTTCGTATCAATCGCAAAAGACTTTCAGGTGTTCAACGGGAGAACATTTTGTAGGAAATAAAGTGTTTTTATGTTTACAAGCACGCTACAACAACCCGCACACGCTCATTCGTCCTTATAACACGGTTATTTACTTATTTTGAAGGCAAGTAGGGCATTTATATCCAGTCTCTCAACGCTTAAAGAGCCTTGTAAGTTTTAAGCGTGCACGTTGGTTTTGTTCTACAAAACTTGGCAACAAAGCAGAACTTTGTATTTTTCCCAAGACTTCTGAGAATTTCCTCTCCATTCTAAAGGAATTCATTCTAAAGATTTCTAAAAGGGTTCTGTAGAAGATTTTATATTGAGCGAATGCTGTAAACCTCCATCCATCAACTTTATCGTAGCTTATGAGTGCTGATGTTATTGACCGCTTCTTCGATGTGACGATGAACAATTTTATAAGCCAAATAATGCGTTTACCAAAATTAAGTGTAGGACTTGACATAATGAATTGTATATTCCGTTGGTATGTAGCTAAAAACTCGCACAACAATGAGGCCTCGCCGGCTTGTTTGCATCCCAGTCTCCTTCATTCCTTTATTCGGTAAATAAAAGTGGTGTCTATTCTATTCGATTAAACTCGGTTCCACTGTAGAGTAACATTGCTATGACTGCCCTTATATGGTGTAAGAAGGATATCGGGAGAATAAAGAATATATTTGGCGAAGCGTGCGTAAAACACGGTGTAAAATAGATCGAGGTTTTTTAAAGTTCCATTTATTGGATAGTCAAGAGCCAGAAGCTTAGATAAATATGTGATAGTTACTATTTCCTAGAACTATCTTATTTTTTCATTATTGGAGGCGTTCGCTTCTAAAGCGTTTTACACTAAAATATGTAAATCCTAAAGCTCTATAGTGTCCTGATTAGAGAAGCACAGTGAAGCGACATTGAATGAAAATACGTTATTTTCTCGCTATTAGTTGTATTTGTTGCTCATCTATTCTAGTGAATCATCGCCAAGTGAGAAAATAAACCATGAAATATGACAATCGTTAGTCGGGCGCCTACTGGATTATCGGCGAAGAGTACCATTCATTATAGAGTCTATCTAGAAGGAGAACCTATTGTAGGATAGCAGTGTCCGTTAAACAGCGCGGGCATGGACAGCGTCGGTTAGCGGCAATGCCGAAGCAAGCTAAATACATGGCGCCAATTAGAAGATGCCGCCAACCTACTAGCGAAGACGCGGGAAGTCACTAAATGCGCGGGCAATCTGTGAGTATATAAGGAGGCATGAGAATAAATGAGTTAGTAGTCGTTTGTTCGAGCCAGGCAGAAGACGTGTGTTGTTTGAGCGAGAGAATGGTGAACTCGTAACGGTCGCCGGCCAGCCATGGGGTGGCTAGACACTACACCTATGCTGCTTCTTTAACGGCACTGTAACCTTCTAAAACAAAGCTGTTACCCGTTCGCAATATTTTTAGCATAAATGTGTGTCATGGCAGAACAAGGCGTAAGTGTGTTGAAAATTGTTGCCGCGTTGTTTTAGGAACTTCGGAAAGTTCATCTTGCAAAAGGCCCAAAACATGCGAAGAAATGTGCGCCACACTCAGTCGTTTACGATTAACAATCCATCAACTTCTCAGAAATCTAGTGCAGAGAAAGAAAAGACGCCGGCTCGAGACGGAAAGCCAAAAAGACGAAACCAGCGGAGGGTCGAGAGCTTGGAGGTCGTTGAGACTCGTCGTCTTCGTTACGTCTACGTCGGCTCAAGCCGTTGACACTACTGACGTGGGGCCGCTGCCATAGCCGAAGTGGGACTTCCGGAGGATTTAGTGGAAGATAGCTTGAGCATCGGAGACATGGAGAATTTCTCACTTCCGCCCAACGAGCCGAGTTCGGAATATAGCATAATCCCTGCCGAAACGGCTTGCGCAAGCGCTAAAAGACATGGATGAGGCGAGGAGCGCGCAGCAGTTGAAGAGATCTCCTGCCTACCGCCGTACATCTCAGCTCGAGGTCTTCCCTTCCTCGTTTCGAAGCTTTGCTAAAATATCTGAAGCCTCGTTGTTGTTGTTGACGTTGTCGTCGTCGTCGTCTCCTTCCTTCATTGAAATATCACGTGCGAACGTGTCAGCGAATAAATAGAATCGGATGGGGTCATTTATCATAACGCGAGAAACGAGGGTTACACTGGCTCAATTTTAGTTTTGGCTCCTATGGTCGAGCGCCAGGAGCGACTGATGAGGACCTAAACGCACCCACTGAGCCACTGAGATATCGTCGGCTCTTACTTTGCTTTTCTGAAAGCCTAGTTGAATATCTCGCTCGCTCGCATTGTAAAGCCGTAGTGAGCAGGTAGCGTTTATAGCTGCAGTTCCCCATGACAACATTTTGCTTCGTCAGCGGCAGGCCGCGGCTTCAGTCGAGCCTGTTGCCTTTATTTCCTCAGCACGTCTACAAAACGCACCGATCTTGTACAAACACTGTCTTAAAACATGTTTTATATTTTCGCTCAATATTGTAAAATATGGATCTATATTTGTCCTCAGTCAACAGATACCGTTCCTCCTCCCTTCCCGTCACTAGTGAGAGGTCACAATCCGTGTGTGAGATAGAAATTAAATTCGGGGTAGCACGGCGTAATGAAGTTAAAGACTTTATTGTGTTGAATCTAAAATGGGGCGCACCTTAACTGGTTGCTAGGTTTACAAAGTCGAATTCAATTAAATCATATTATTTGTGATTATTACATCACCTTTTGGCTTTATTACGATTCCATTACATTACATATGCTCATTAAGCCCCCGGCACATAGCATTCGTTTTCGTTAATCCTGAACATATATAGAAACATATATAGAATATAATGTATATGCGTATCTGTAAAATACAATTCAACCAATATCCAAATAGCTCTAACTGACGGACAAGTTTCATGATCACATTTGTGCAAACGAGGCCGCCAAATGTACAGCGACACTCGTCGCATGGGTTATGAAACCCAGTCCGATGACACACGTTGTGGTGGAACCCAAGTACCGATAAGCGGGTGAGAGCGTGGCGCTGCTCAAAGAGTGGTTCCATTCATGCATTGTCCAACCTTGCCGATTCCCTGTAGAACGCCTTTGACACTTTTCTCATCTTCTGCTCAAAACTATAAGTTAGCCCGTTCTATGCGTTTCTGGTGAGCCCCAAACATCTCGTAAGGAACGTTGACCTCACCGTGTCGAGAGCGTTAAGTTGCTGAGTGGATAGCTATTTCTACATTTGTGTTATATCACACTTCGGCGACCTTAACGGTATTAGTTCTTTTTTACTGAGAGTTTCTGTGGCGCCGCAATTGCGGTTGTGGCGACTATGCTGCTATTAGCTCACTGAAATATGTAGGCCGAGAACGGCGTGCCGCTTTGCACTAGATTAACACCCAACTAAGTAAACTCGGAGACTAATTCTACCGAAGCACCACCCAAGCTAAGCCTATCAGTTCTCCTCAGGGGTCTGAACTTTATAGCCTTTGTTTTCGGCACGTTAATCGTTAAACCGTTGTGCTCTCTTTTCAGATCTTTTTGGATTTGTGAACACTTTACTATATACCACAAGGTCATCGGTGTGCATCATCGGCACAGAGTTATACAAACACATGGGTAGTGGTCAGACCTGGCAGACCACTGAGTAAGATTGATAATAAGAACGAGCTGAAACTGTCGCCCTGGGGATAGCCGGTGGTTTGCAGGAAAGACCGGTGTTCCTGAATGCCTTCGTCTTGAATGACTGAGTTTGGTGTCAGGATAGCTGCCAGTATTCGCAAAAGTCGTGGGTCCACGCCCGCAGTGGCTAGCTTCTCTATGACGACCTCGCTGGTAGGAGCGTCAAACGCTGTAATGTAAAAATGTAAAAAATGTAGTCTACAAATACATCGTACATGGCTTGATGCTTGGCACTGACCGAGCACATTACGTCGTCTAAGAGCTCTTGGAATACGGCCATTGTCGAACGTCCTGCGCGAAATCCATGCTGTTCCATGGGATGATTTCTCGTGCTTTGAGTTTGAAGTTAGGCTGGCGCCCCAGAAGACTTGATAATATATTTTAGATGCAGCAATACCTCGCCAAAAAAATAGACAGAAAGGGTCACCTTTACCTTTGATTTTCTTTCTGAGAAATATTATTCCTTTCCTCGCGCATAACATTCATGAACAAGCATCATAATTGTTGTTAGGGCTGTAGCTCTGCTTCTGACTCATCATTTCAACATTTTCTACATATATTCGATGAGATTCAGGCCCGGGTATGCGGAATCACATGCTGGCCACTTCATTAAGCTAATTCAAGCCTCTTCTAAGTTTTTCCGAATAAGTGCAAAGATCACAGCCTAAAATTGTCGTACGTGAAGACTAAGTTAATTAATACTTAACAACAGCTCCTACACAACGCACGACAGGGGGTATGGGGCTTTATCAACATACCGTGGGGCAGTTAAAATTTTTCTCGCACAAGAAAAGGCTTGGGGGAGCTCTTGGGTGACTTGTGAGCTTCGGTTCTCTTGTCTAATGATCTTGCACCCTAAACCATGATGAAACAGCCGCCGTAACTGACATGCTCTACAGAGGCAAGATTTGGCCGGTATATTCTTTCTTTTCTACCATTACCGTAGAGAAACATCTTGTTACACACGAAAATGGAACGACCTGCTATTGAATATTGCTCTAACGGTACTGATCTCGCAAAAATCAACATCGTGCTTGTCGGTGGCCTGTGGTTGGTGGTGTGGTTGTGCACGTGCAGCGGGTCTGAGGGCCTTACGCCCATCTCACACTCACCTTGGCCTCAAGTGGACGCACTAAAAACACTCGGAGAACACTACGAAACTGTTGGCTCAACTGGACAGCAGTAAGTTGACGATTTCGCAAAATATTCACCTAAAAGGAGCTGTCGTGTTCTAATTAGTTATAGCTCAAGTTCCCTAAGGGACTTTCATAACCGTAAAATCTACTTTGCGGGAGAACCAATCAACGCATAAGGGAACCGATCATGCCGACGTGTTCGGAAAGTTCTGGTAGATAATCTGAATAACATTCGACGCAAGCTAACGAAAGTCGAATAGCCGTATTAAAGACAGTCATAAAAAGTCGATATGCCGATATGCCAAAAGACTATTCTCAGCCAATAGTAAAATTGTTATAATACAAATAAAAAAAAGTGTAATGCCTATGATTTTCGTATCAAAGTGCCTTACGTAGTTGCCAAGTAACTAAGATTTTTCGACAGCCATTTTGTATGTTTTACGTTGAAGTTTTCACGTTCAGAATCTTAAAATTTTGCCAAGACGTTTCCGCTCGCTCCTTCCATTGAGAAAACATATTTTCTTCCGAGTTCTACCAAACCTCAAAAAATGTATCTAACGTTCTGACACACTTTTGCTGAAGCAGGCCAAAGTGCTAGCAAATATGTATGCCCTCTATTTCGATATGGCTGCATCTATGTAACGCAGCATCATCACTTTGGTGCGAAAAAGATAGGCATTCAATTTGCTATTCCCCAAAAATAGCCTTTTAGACGTACATTTTTGAACGTAACGGCTTAGTTTTATGGTTCTGCACGTGAAAGCTTCAACACAAAATATAACAACTTAACGACCTTTTCTTACTTTCCTTAATCCCGCTATTCGCCGTTCCTTAGCTTGCTCGGGTGGCATTCATACAGAATTCGCCGAACACGTTGGTATCGGTGCGTTGACTGGCTTTCCCGCAAACACAGATTTTGCACATCTACGTAGGAGAAAAATAACAGAATAGTTATGTTTATAAATTTCATCCTCACTCCTAAACAAGACGTTTCCGCCCCCTCCTTGCGGCGAAAAAATATTTTCTTTCTGAGTTCTACCAAAACTTAAAATAAGTACATACGGTTATGAAAGACCCTGTATATATATCTATATATATATATATATATATATATATATATATATATATATATATATATATATATATATATATATATATATATATATATATATATATATATATATATACATATACATATATATTTATATATATAGAAGCTATAAAGAAGGTTCTGATTTGACACACAGCCTTCTTAGGGCGAAGCAAGGCTCTTTACAAATCGCGTGGTCTGATACGAATAGCATAATATATATATATATACATATATATATATATATATATATATATATATATATGCGATGCTACTCCGCCAGTTGACGTAGGAACCCGAACGCCGAGTAAGAGCCGACCAGTCTGTAAGAAGAGTACTACAAGTTTACGACGCAAGTTAAATTTCAAAACTTTTACCCGTTAAAGCGACAGGTCAAACTTTGGTCGATTCGCTTGATCAGCCAAGACTCTACGATTAGGAACTCTACCGGTCGCCCTTTCTTACACTTCGTTTCGTCTCGCTAGAACTCTATTTTCTATTAAATTGGACGGACACGCCGACTGCCTTATAGAAGTCGTGACTTTTTAACGGAATACATTGTTTGGTTGAATAACATTATGTATATTATATTATCTGAATAATTGTAACATTTTTGAGTTATATTCAAGAACAAGTTTTTGAACTATCAAAGAGCTTGTTTAACTATATATTGTAAAATTATATTCCATTATTGTATGTTTATCTACTTACTACCAACAGATAGTAAATTTCTGTAACTACTACTGCCAATTAGTCATGTGTGGCAGTGGTCAATTGCTGTCACTATTTACATGATTATTTAATTGTTTTGGTGTCCCGGTCCTTTGTGTAATAATTCCGAAAGAGGCACTCATTGCGCATTCACCAAATAACCCATCACTTCGGTCCCGTCTACCTACCGCTACAGTTAACGCCTTCGTTGCTTTTGAATAAGTGAATAGGTAACGGCCATTCACCCACGCTTTTCACCTCAACCGTAGATGTTGAGACAACAACCCGTTTAAATCGATCCACCCAACTAATCTAGCGAACTCTTTTGATCTCATGACCCAATAACTCTCCTATTTTATCTCTTTCCACTCTCAGAGGTTTTATAAATTTACAGCTGTCTTTTCATATCTAAAGTTGGCTGTTCGATCGCCAAAGGAAGAATCTGCTATAAACGCTTGCGAAAGGAAGTGGCTGAGAGCTCCTTACGGCTCTTAAAGTGTCCGCTTATCCAGGCAAGCAAGGCCTGGCATAACTAACCACCCAACAAGACTATTAAACACAGAGCTCAATGAGTGAAGATCCTAGGCCAGTTTGTCCTCTGTTTCAGGCCTCGCATATCTGCACACAATGCGGCCGGGCAATGAGAACGCTGCGTGGCCCGCGAGCTCGTGTAATCTGCGTACACCGGTCAGCATCCGTACGCAGCCCATGAGCAGAAAATAATAGGTCAATACCAGCCGATCATCCCGCTATAAAAATTAAATACGCCTTCCGATCTTCTGTCCTCTGCCAACCCAGAGCTTCGTACTTGATAAGACGCTATCGTATGTTCGTCTTCATCTCAAAGTCGACAGCACTGCCAAACGGCTGTCATTAGACCCGTTAATGCCCTGCAACTCCTAGCCGATTAAGGAGTAAACACTACTCTCTGCCATGCTCGCTTTTCTGATTTCTATTGTAAAGCACTAACTGAAAAATGCGGTTAGAGACACGGACACCGCGTCAGGGAAGCTCCCTGCAAGCACGGACCGGAAGTGCGGGACTCCAACCCACCAAAAACAGTCATGGTCCCCGTCCTTTGGTCAGACTGAGAACTGCTCGCATACCATCGAACAGTCAGGGGGCAGAGAGTCTACTCCTGCTGACGAGTGTGCTCCCCGGGAGCCAAGGGAAGGCGAGCTAAGAGGGTCTTTGTCTTTTCCTGTAGTATAGTATATTTTTAAAAGTTTGTGACGCTTTTAATACGATGTTGACTCCGTCATTTGACTTGATCGCCTAAAACTCTTTCAGAATCGTGAAATAAAAACAAAGTTGAGATCGGAGGCAGGCGTTTAGCGGTGACCCGTTAAGTATGGCTTAATTCAGTCTTGCTATATCATATTTAACAATATGGTTAAAACGTCAATTTAACTTGTTGTGCCTAGATGACGCTATACTCGGGGAACCAGTTGATTTAGTTGCGGTACAATTACTTTCAACGTTTCAATTTGAGAAGAAGGGGGTTGGCACTAAATAAAGCGAAATGTGAGATCGTCGTTGTCGGCGGTACTCCAAGACCCGGCTATAGCAAATCGCGTAATTACGGACACACTCTCCGGTATATTACAGTTGGTTCTGTGATGTGCTCTGTGCGTTTTGACACCAGTAATTTTCGCGTAGCACCAGATGAGCGACGTGGAAGCGCGTCCGTGGCTCGTGACCGCCGGGAGCCAACTGTCAATCTGCAGCTCCTCTTGTGCCCACTATAAGGCGGTGTTATTGCTGGCCTTGACCGCCAACCCGGCAAGGCACAGCCGCTCACTTCTGCAGGCAGCAGGGTAACCTACTGGGTGACTCGGGGAGCCAGTGTATCCAGCAGGCCGGACAACAAGAAATGCCCGTACAGCCGCCGTCCGGCCATGCGAGACCGCCCCGTGATCTTTCGGTGCTCACCAGCGAAGATGTAAGGAGCGACCTCAACGTTCCCGTCGCGGGCGGATTGACGGCGTAGAATCTCCGAAAGAGATGGATTACTCGTGCGCCAAGCCTTTCGGCAGGCAAAAGACGATCAGCGATTACATAGCCGTTGCTTGTTGGCCGACAATATCAGCAAGGCAACTGGCAATTAGGCTGACAACCGAATGGGTTACGGCTTCCGAAAAGTGGCCTTATAGAGCATTAGTCCCTTGGCCAGTGCTAGAAGGATAAAGGCAGATACCCGGCCTACTGGCGGCCACCGAGGCGGCTCCTGTAATGGCGAGTGACTCACGCCAGGGCCGCACCACGACGCGCTGGTACATGTTGCCGAATGTGACGGCCGCTTTCAGCCCGGTGGCTTCAGGTTCAGCGGTCGTCCTGATCGCGGGCAGCAGGTGCAGGTCCGAGGTCTGGACGAGGTTACCCACGTGTTTCAACTGCTAGAGACCTGGCCACAAGGCAATCTACACGGTACTCAAGGCAGCCGCCTGCGGATTGCCAGACCCTGCGGCGGTTGCGTGTAAGGCCGAGACGACACACTGTATCGTGTGCGAGGTCTCGGGTCACAGGGCCGACGCCATGGCCTGCTTGTCATGCCGCACATGGCTACAAGTATCGCATAACGGGATTGAGCCTGTCCCACCTGGAGAGAGTCGAAAACAGGTGTTACGGCGCAGCCCAGGTCTGACGCCCTACCAGGAGCATCAAGACCCGCTGAACTGCCGGCGGATCGGGGCCGGCGACAATTTTGCCGTGGTACCCTCGCGCCGAGGGAAGGCTGGCAAAAGGTGGGCAACTCCTCCCAGGCTGAAAACCTCCAAGAAGACTAGTGATCAAGTTTCAACAAGTAAACGCTCTCAGGAGCGCTGGTAGACTATCCACATTCAAACTGAGAGGCTTGGTAATTATCGGTACGCCCTCATGTACGATGGCCAAACACATCATAGCTCAATGGAACTTAGAATGGGTAACGGAATAAGCTGAAGCACAAAATCGATACGTTATCTGAACTAGCCAAACCATATTTTTCCCGCCTATTGCAATGAATAGCTATCAGGAAATGGGTTTTTTTTCGGTAATTTGTGTCTAGCGCACGCACAAGCTTATAGGAGATCGACAAGAGGGCGTAACATATGCTATCGCTGTCTATCTTTAGAAAAACACTGTTTTCAACGTGGGTTCCATGCAGTGACAAAACTGCAATACATACAAATCTGCAAATAATGTAATAAATACGTTCATACACGACCATATAAGTAACATTATAAGTTTTTAATTCTTACAGCTGCGTTGAATTATTGTTTTTATTGTTATCAGGTAAATTGGTGACAACCATAATAGAAGAAACGTGCCCTCTACAAACAGCCAATGACATAATCTGTCTTAGAAACATCAGTAATATTCTCTGTATGTTTTGCTGTACACTTCAAGAACTTCGCGGTGTCGACACTTATAGGACCTAATGTCTCTTAAACAATAGGCATGAAGTTCAACATTTTGAGATCTCGATTTCGATCCTCTCAATACATTCAGGGCTATTATCTGCTAGCCCGAACGTTCAGCTCTCAGTGACTTCACGGAAGGCTCGAAGCTTTCCTATACGATGTTTCATTTAGGAGTGTAGTTCAGCAGCATGGAAGCCGCCAAAAATCTGTTGCAACTGACAGTTCTTTGTGAAGTTGTTCTTATCGACTATCATAGGCAGGTAAGTGACCGCTGATTAAATTGACTCTAACGTTTGACCGCCAGTTACCGCCAAACGTCAGTGTTCCTAGGTTTTAAGGTTCATACGGTGATACTTGAACTAGATAGCCCAATACTGCTAGAGAGCAAGTCATTTTGCCGACAGACGCACCTGCGACACCCCTGTGCACGGGTTCGAGCCCTACCGTTGCACATTTGTATTTATGGGGATCCGTCTGTGAAGCAATGCGTAAAGCAGCCCCGTGGACGTTAAATCTTAGCTGGGGGTCGGCCCGAAAAGTAATTTTTAGAGCTTTACTCAAGCCATAGGTCATTGTCGATGAGCTAAAGAGCTTATCCTTATAATGGAGGACCATAACTCTACAAGCAACTAGCAATGCCACTAAGCATTTTGGGTGACTTTGAAGAGGATTCTAATAGGATAGCCTGCTTTATATGCAGCAACAGCAATACAAGAAGAGGACTTCCTAAGCATATGTCAGACATTTCGGCGTCGGGAGCGCCAAAATCATCCCGATCACTGGTGCATTGGCCATATCGGAGGAACTGGTTGGACACACTCAGGATAACATACAAGGTTAGTCCGGGTGTTGTTCAAGGCGGTCAATGCATCTGTTGCAAGCAAGCCACAAAAGTCTTATTAAAGGCCTGGCACCCACTGTTTTTCACGCCGGTGATGCTGCGCCTTGCACGGGTCCGAAACGACGCGCGTATTCTTACAGGGATTATCATAATGAACCCTCACTATTTTTTGCAGAGTTTAAGAATTTAGAACATAGTACGTGAAAACACAAGGACAAATACCAGGAGGGACCCTGCAGGTAAGATCTGTGGATGTACCATAGCCAAGCTGTCCAAAGAAGACGTCTCTAGCGCTTGCCAGACTTATTGGCCACCTTTGTATCACAGTCCGAAAGCCTTGAATCTTATCGAGTTGAACACCCACAGGACGTCTCAGAGTTTCGCTTGCCATCTTCTTCCCCAACGATGCTGCCATAAATTATCTCCTATGCCGAGGTGCGCTTTACCTTGACGTCCTTCTTCAGGAGTCTCTGACAGGCCGGAAGATGCTATCATGAGCACTGCCATTTGCTCTCAAGAAGAAAGACGATGCTCTTCACCCGATCGCATGTTCGACTACACTCCGAAGGTTCGGGGGCTTTGAATGTAGGGTACGCTGCCAACAAAGCTGCAATAATATCGGCAATTGACCCTCATGAAATGGGTTTTGCAACTACTGGTAGTAACGAAATCGGGATTTGCACCTCCTGCGCCTTCATAAACTCGCGCAGTGGTCCGACCGTTCTGGTTAAGCTAGATTGTAAGAGTGCATTTAACAGCGTCAGAAGAGACTACTTGCTGAACGCGGTTCACGGTCCTATATCTTCGCAGTCCGACCTTAAACAAAGACACGCTTTGGATCCGCTCTTATTCAGCTTGTGTGCTAAATACTTAGTCGACTCCTTACGGCGTTCTGTAAATGTGCTTGTGGGTGACCTAGCCATCGATCATATTCGCAGAGTTTGAAATTCCGATTAGTTGAGCGGACTGTCCCTAACAACCGGGAAACGCAAGGGCTAAATTGCCGGCCCTGATAATATGATTCCCTTTTTTGATATAAAAGGTTTTGAAAGGCTAATGCACTATCGGTATTGGCAACCAAACCAAGCGTGGCCCATTCGTTAGCTCACGCGTTAACTGTTGCTGCCCGGACTTGCGTGAAGTCCGTCGCGTCATCCGTCTTACGCTCGCTTCTTTCTCGAGCAAGGAGACCCCAGGGGAGCTAGCGAGCTAGGACAAGAACCGTCTCTGTGTCCATCGTGCGGTACGCCCGTCAGATCCAAAGGGCTATGCTGCTGCGCCGCACAGAGAGCTCGACTGTTGCGAGCGTTGCATAGGGCTAGGTCGGCCCACGCCGGCGCCGCGTGCATTGCCAAGAACTTCGCGACAGACACTAACAACTGGTGGTGCCCCTCCATAGCCCCCTCCTGAGAGAGTATCCTGGCCAGATTCCGAGCGACCTCGTTGACCGTGGCGACTTGATATGCGCGGCACACGTAAGACCGGTAACCAAGATGACGCCTAGATACTTGGCAGTTATTTTGATCGGATTACGGTAGCCAGGACTCCACGTGTAACCTTTCGGCCCGTAAATAAACTGCTTGCGACTTCTGTGGGGCAAGCCGAAGATAATGAACGGTCACCCATGTCTGTATGCCGGCTAGCGTTGCGTTGGCACTTTCTTTCAGTGTTGTCTCTCGGCGAGCCGTGACGAGGAGGGCAAGGTTGTCGGCGTACGCGACGGTTTCCACGCCTTCTGGGAGCCTCAGCCGCAGGACGCCGTCGTAGGCCAGGTTTCCAGGAAAAGGCCGCACAATTGCTGGAAGGCACATTTTAAAAGGTTTACAATCTTACTTTGACGGCTTTATCCAAGAAACTGGCCTTTCTGTACAGCTTCGTATCCTCTGACACTTTTTTCATTCGCGCATCTCCTCAAGCAAGCCTTCTACTACGGTTGATAATGCCAGGGTCCGAATGGTCTCCGCCGGTATCTGGTTACAGGCTCTTCCTAGCATTCACTCAATCTAGGGCTACAGGCACACCATGGCCTCTTTTACGCTTCGAGCCTCCTGGCTTCTGCAGGGGTGATGGAGAGAGACTGACCTTTACGTCCTTTGAGATGGGTCGCATGCCGGCATGGGACGCAAGCGTAACTGACTCACTGGCCCATTTATTGATCAGTACGAAAGGGGAACACGTTGGTCATGCGTCTACGTTTGCGGAGGCCAATAAATAAGTGCAGAAAATATTCCAGTATTACACATATCCACGATATTTTATTCATTGGGGGACCTGTCCCGAAGAGCTACAAACTTGTTCAACGAGTCGGCAAGGCGCTCAACTGTGCGACCGAAGGTACCAGAGCTGTCAGATACCCACACCAGAGACTAGCGCTGAACGTTCAGTTGGGTAACGCCGCCTCTTTTCTCTGGGTACGGCTGAATATGGAGGAGGCGTGACGTTTTCATTTATTGAATCGGGTGTATACGTTCCGGTATACAAATAAATATATATACAGGGTGTTGCAGAATTTTTTTTATAATCGAATATACAAATTGTAGAGCTTGTTAGAGCAAATATTTTTTCCAATAGAACATGGTCTCTGAGAAGTCTTGCTTCGGAGTGAGAGCGAAATTACTACAATTTGTGACACTAGTGTTTTTGCCCGACATAGGAGCATAAAATGTGCTGTTGCGAGACAACCAATCCCCCTAGACAAAAACTAAACACACTTTCGTGTTCCTGAAAATTCCGGTTTTATATGCCCTTCGGAAGAAGCAGAATTTTCTCAGGAACATGGCAGTGTGTTTAGTTTCTATCTAGGGGGACTGGTTGTCTCGCAACAGCACATTTTATGCTCCTATGTCGGGCAAAAACACTAGTGTCACAAATTGTAGTAATTTCGCTCTCACTCCGAAACAAGACTTCTCAGACACCATGTTCCATTGGAAAAAATATTTGCTTTTAGCGAGCTCTACAATTCTCTATTTCTATTATAAACAAATTCTGCAACACCCTGTACATATATATATATATATATATATATATATATATATATATTATATATGTATATATATATATATATATGATATGATATGTATATATATACATATATATATATATATATATATATATATATATATATATATATATATATATATAATGATCATGGTAGTGGTTGTATTTTCTAAGTAGACTAATACATTCAAATACGTTTTACCTCTAAAAGTGCCTCTGTGATTCCTCAACATTCGAATGAATATAGTTTTCTCTGGTTTTATACATACCAAAGACGTGTTTCCTACGTTTCGTTTATCTGATTCAGTATACGCATTGAAAGTCTAATTTGGAGAATTGGAGGTTTCCGTCTATCTGATTCATTATACCCATTAGAGGTTTTCTATTTTTTAGTGTGTTAACTTCCTTCTGCCACTGGCTTCGTCTTCTGCTATAGCAGCACTTTTCCTAAACGTATGCTTCCCTCTGCTCGATTTCGTCATCTCTAATATTTCTCTGCCCGGTCACCACGCCTGATTTTCTAGGCGAGCAGTTTTGTTCGCTTTGATCGCGGTCCCCGCAAGCGCACCCCGGCCCTTCGTTGGCACATTATTGCACACTTGTAGCGTTCTGCCGGCCGTTCTTCTGATCCCTGTCCACCCCTTGACCGGTATTTTTCTTTGTTTTCATCTGCCATCGCTCTTTTCGTTGACAGGCCGTTCTCTTCCATCATCCGACGATTTCCCGTTGCTTTTGAGCTCTCTGCCGTGTGTTGTGTCGCGAGTCCTCGTCGACACTTTGCCCGTCTTCGGCCCACTCTTAAAGAGTATCTTCGCTTATCGAACTGCCCCTGTGTGTGCTGAAACGGATATTGGACCGTATCGACTTTGCTCAGTTGCTTATCGCGCATCATCTTGCCTCTTTCTCCTTGGCTCTACCTCTACGTATTTATTGGTTTTCAGTTTACACCTGCATCTCTGCACGGCCTCCCGTCCACGATGATCTGTCTCGGTCTATCAGATGTCTTCGTTCTACCGGCCACTAAGTTCGTCGTGCGTCATTAGTGTCTGCTAATATGTTTTTAGTTATTGTTTCGCTCGCACTTCATCCTTGCCCCTCTCCTTGTTTTACCGCCACACCTCCCTTTGTCCCCGACCTAACCCTATTTTTCGAACCATGTCTTTATCATCTCTTTCTCGGTAGCCCTCACTACGCGACCTTACCATCTAATAATTCACTTGGCTGGCTGTTTAGTCAGACTGAAATTTAATTATTGGATCGAATCGACGACATAGCTGTCCGGCGAATGGAAGGCTGATGTCATTGTCATCCTCGTCATCTCGTCTGCGTCCCTGTTGCGCAGCCATCCGGGGTCACCGCCTGCTTCCGGCTTGGATCTCTGGCTCATGTCGTCTTCCTCATATCCTCCTGCCGAATAGCCGTCAAATTAAGTTAAGCGATTACGGCATGTTTTGTATCGCTGGCAAGGTGACCCTTTGCATCCCGACTGACTTGCTCTGTACAAACCGGCTACAAAAAGATCATCCATAATTCGTTTATGTTGTTCGTCGGGCTACTACTACTACTACAACTACGACACAACGACTGTGTATATGACACCATACTGTGCTAAACACTCAACGTGTAGTATGTTAGGATGGTAGTAAGGCGTTTTTGCTGTATGTTGTCACTTAGACGGATTATGTGGTATACGGACATCTTAAATCCCGAGAAGAAAACGACATCCTACTACGCATTATAATGTGTCTTTGCTTGTATACGCATGCCATCAGTCCATCGACCTTCACCATATGTTATCGGCACAGAGACGTTAACTAGATTCAGAGATATCCGCTGACTGTGATAGTTGACTTGACTAAATGCTTTAAAAACGTGTTCCTAAAACGCCGTTTTTCGTCAATTCTCGTTATTGCATGTTTCAATCTTAAATTATAGCAAATGCACAGTAAAAACTGCTTTGGATATGTAGCGTTGGGCTCAAACTGACCCCTTCTAAGGCTGAGTTGCCAGCGTAAGGTTAATTTCTCTATTCAGACATTGGATTTTAGGCAATGCAGGAGTAAATCGATCAAATAAGCTCTTCCGTCCCTCAACGACCTCTGCCAACGACAAGTTAACTTCCCAGTTTTCCTTCTATAGATGTTTGATATTCTAAAGTAGACACCCCTATATTGCGCGACTTCCGAATATGCGAGGTTCTCTAAAATGCCGGAACTCAAAGAGACCAAGTGTAGTTGAATTATCCGCGTTTATTTTAAGCCTAAAAGCCTCTGACCGGCTTCAACTATCTAAAAGTTCCAGGAAGGCAGAATATGCGCTGCCAGCATAGGCTAGACAATTAGACTAACTCCGCGTTGGCCGCGTGATGTCCAGATAACAACAATTTGCGTTCTGTTGATTAATTGTCAAACGCGCTTGTATTTTGTAAACTTGCTAATGTTCTTATAACGTTAAATATCGTATTAACTCCCTGGTATCTTCACAGCATCTTCAGTTTGTGGCGGTGGTGGTTGAGCCGGCTAACGCACCGTTCGAGGACAGAACGCTGCCGTGGCAAGCTCTGTGCCAGTACAAGGCCAATGGTTGCAGATTCGAGCTCTGGATTTGCTAGGGTTAAAACTTGTACAACAAACATTAATACAAATGTGCAACGGTGAGGCTCGAACCCGCGACCTAGCCACGCACCTAGTAGAAACCTGGTTAAGCGGTTCAAGCTTGCCGTTCAAGCCTTAGCTCTTGAACAATTCAAGGTAAATTTTCGAACTAAGCTGATCGACGTAGACCTTAGATTCCACGGGCTACCGTCAATGACTACAGATATCTATCACGAACGGACGGATAACTGTATCTGCAGTCGATGTGGCACGCCGTGCTCTTTATACCGTCTAGATGAGTACAACATCTCCTACAAAGCTATATCGCTGACGCTCCAAAATGTGTATTTTAATATTGTACTAATTTTATTTTTATGTGCTCTTAGGTGCATATATGTACTCATACCAAACAACCTGTACAATAAATGAAATGAACGCAAACAGCTTCTACAACTGCCTAATATAATGGACGCTCTTACCCTTTAGACACGTAGTGCCCCTGACCACGTAAGTATTCTAACGCTGCTTGTGTCATCTAAGACCAAAACCGTTTGCAGCAGCGGGTTTCTCGTTCAAAGTGATAATGATGTGACAATGATGCCAAGCGGAACCCACGATTGTAATACACAATACGTGTTACTACCAGTACCCTGCAATAATGTAAAAACTGCCACCATTGAACACCTGAGCATTGAATGGACTGCTTATTGTTTGTGTACTAAACAAACAACTAACTCAACAGGATTCCGCAGTCTGGCCAGGGTCCGACATTGTCACACATTCTGCTATTCAAATTAAGTTCGTTCGTGCACTGCGTGCAATCAACGCGCTTCAACGCGAGCAACAAGTGCACGATTTCTCAATAGTCGTGGACGAACTTCCGTTCGGTCGACTGATACTCTCGTCAGCTAACGGCGGTAGATAGACATGGACGACATCCAAAACAGTTTCAAATAATAGTTCGTTTTACCCTTGAGTTTTTTTCTATAGGGAACTATGTGACGACAAGGGTAAGTGCAACTTCACTCCCGATGGGTTACCTCCGACTATTGTTGCGTAGCTGGCTGACGTGCTGACCGAGCCACAACCAACGGTATTCACGGGATGTTTCCAAACGGTGTTGTCCTTTCCCCTATATTATCGGTAGTCAGTGTTTACCCCCGTTTAAAGGGCCATGGGAGCTCTTTTGAAAAATACTCCCACTTTCTCAAGGTTCCGTTACTCTTTGTCGGGAAACGAAGAAACCGTCTTAGTATAGACTAACTGCCTTCTAGAAAAAGTAAGGTCTACTCAACTCACAACAACGTAGTTTCACCAAAAGGTGATTAACAGCAGCTACGCGGCTGCTGAAATTGTGCTTACTGGCTTTTTGCTCAGAATCGGGCTCTTTCCTGTCAATCTGGAGTACTACTGGGAAACATAGAAGCTGTCGGACTAAGACTTACAATAACCGAATGATATTAGATGTATGGTGATAATCTTAAAGTATCTACAGCAATTCGCGGTAATAATCACAGCAGTAATATATTTATTAGCAATGTGGTACGCAACGCTATCCATAAACGCCTGAAGTCATAAAACTAAATTCGTAACAAAGGGAGTAATTCATAGCTTTTTTACGTCCCGAGGCGCAAGGGATCCATCGGAATGCCCCGGAAGTTAGTCTAGTTGACGTCATCTCTTGCGGATATTCTCTGATTGCTTATACATATATATATATATATATATATATATATATATATATATCCGTTTTTTCCGTGAGGTTCGTCATCTGAACCCCAATCACCCGCATAAATTAAAATTGAATAGGTATAGAAATCAACTCAAACAAATAATTGCTGTTTGCGTGAAGAAAGCCTAGAAGCAAAATTCTTAGCTTCAAAGAAAGATACGAATCAAGATAATGCTAAGCGAGCTTAAGGGTCCCGTTTCTAAACAGTTGTCTAATGAAGATCTATAAGTTGATCCTGAAGGACGGCTCAACGATACACCTATTTATCTTAATAGACATCTAGCAGAAACTGAAACTAAAATTTCGGAATCCGCAGGGTCCAGTAAAGCAATTCTAACTGATCTTAAAAGCCCATCAAACAAAATATTCCTCAACTAAAGTAATTCAAATTATTAAACTTCCAAAAAAACTCACCAATCAAGGGAATTGATAAGATTTCTACGGAACTGGTGGAGTGCAGATGTCCTGTCACCATTGTTGGGAGAACTCTATAAATAATGTTTTTTTTCAAACTGCAACTCACAATTTGGAAGTCATCTTTGCTACACTGCTTCATGAAGGAGGCAAGATGTGTCTTGATAATATTAGACTTATCTCTATTAATTGTACTGTAACTGTATTTGGCAAATTTTCGAAAAATTATTGGATTTTCATATCGTTAATTTTGTTGAAAAATATATATGTCCGGAAAAATTTGGGTTTAGGGAAAGGCAAAGTACTGATGATGCAATTATTAAAGTTGGAAACTTTATTGAGACAATGATAGCGAAGAAAATACAAGTTTGTCTGGTCTTTCTTGATTCACAGAAATATTGTGTAGATCGAATAGGATCATTAAATAAATTAAAGGATTTGAGTCTATGCAAGACAAATTACGACATATGTGGAGGCTATGTACCAGACAGGCAACAGTGTGCAAAGCATTAGGAGTGTTTCAGTGAGCCTGCTCTTGTTAGTTACGGCGTACCTCAGGGTTCCGTTCTGGGATCAACACTATTTAATATGTGCATTCGCGAATCTACACTTATTTTGCAGCGATGTGCAAATTGTTTAGTTCGCACATGATACATGCATCCTGATTGAGAGTAATACTAGAAGTGAAGCTAATAGAGAAGGTAACAAGTAAAATTAATGTAAACAACAAACATTATGCAAATTAAGATGAGGTACGCTGGTGAACCGCCACTAAACATTGTCTGCCACGCAGTGTGCTTCCTTGGGCTGTTATGCAGATACTAAAGTTGAAAGCCTGCCATTGAACAGATGTAATGATACCAGGTTGTGCTTCATCTCCATTGCCGGCTCGAGCATAGATCTTAAGATAAACTGCAGTTGTCCGATAATTGGTGAGGTAAACAACTATAAAGACCTTGGTCTAAAGTTCCAGAATAACATAAAATGAGAAATCCATATTAAACATATGAGAGGCAAGCTTAGGGGAGAAGGCTTTATTTTTGCACGAGTTACGACGCATTGCCTCTCTCGAATAAAAACATCGTGCATTATGATTTTTTTAAATATGGTGTCTTGTTGTATGATGCCTCTTTCAAGTCAAACGTCGAACTAACAGTAACTTTTCAGAAAATATGTATACGAACTATATTCGAATAGGGCAACCACTGAGAGCATATGGAAAGCTGAAAAGATACTGCACTTTTATGGAATATACATATACAGCGTTTCGACTAAATTATGGCAGGAACCCTTCTTTCAATAAAACTTACCATACCATAAGGGCTGTACACAATGTTGTAACACCCATATACAAGGCTTGTGACAATTTATTCGATGTTTAATGAGTGCCTGGTAATCATAAATGCCAGGTTTCCTCATTGGTATACATGTGTATTAGAGTTATCAGGTAAGGAATGGAAAACCAAACTTAAACAACATAAGTATTTAATTTCACCGGATATATTAAAACGTGTGCATTTGGATAAGCTATCCAGCACAATTAAAACATTCAAAAGACTAATAAACACATTGACAAGAGCGGGAAGACGCGTGCGATAGGCTTTTCTGCAAAATGCCCTTAATTATTATAATTGTTGAAAATTTGTTCATTTGTAAGCTCAATGAGGAAATTATTGAATTTAAATAAATATGCTGTCCAGAAAAAAACGGTCAAATAAAAAAAATGTATATATATGAATATATCCATCCGAAGTTTTGCAGATTATAGTAAAAAGCTATATATATATATATATATACATTGGTCGACAATCAAATAACATTGGTTTGATTGAGTAACTGCCAACTTTCTTCAGTTTTGTTGTACGCCATGGTTTTCATTACATAGTGATAACATGTCGTGAGTTCTGAACGACCGAGCTATAGCGTTCGTACATGTGGTCGCGCATTACATCGCATATTCATCCATATGCCTAGTTGCATTTCCTTCGATCAACTCCAGCTGCAATACTATGTTGATGGACTGTCAGGTTGCTAACATGACGAAGCGGGTGCCAATGAGAGAGCGACAAACACATTGAGTATAAAGAGAAGCCGTTGAGCTGAATGTGCGTGGTGCTCTGTTTTTTCTCGGCTGTACCAACAATTGCGGCTAGCTGTGGCATCTCGTAGTGGCATCGTCGTCTCTCTAAACAGCGACGAAGTTTCGCGACGAATGATCATAGATTTTCTATCCCTCAATCCCCCTCTCTCGGTTGTCTCATTTCTTTACCTTCTTATGCCTCCTGTCTCTATCTGTAATAATAGAATAATTGCACGTTGTTGTCACGCCAGCAAGGAAGCAGCCAAAGTTGAGCCGAAACGAAGCCAAAACGAGGGCAGGTTACATACGCCAACGTGCGCTGACGTGCATCACCGGCTGTGCGGCGTATTGTAACGCGTGGGAACGCGAATCATTCGTCGGGTAGCCGCAGCAGCAGCAGCAGCAGCAGCAAGCGAGTCAAGTTCGAAAGCTAGCATAAAAACATAGCCTGAAAGTAGGTGCGGTGCGTCTGCTAGTCAGAACAACGTCGGCCGCGTCCGAGAGCTGCTGATCTCAGTAGCCGTGCCGTGTCGTGCCGCCGTTAGTGGCTTTATAGTTAGCGATTTAACTAGCAGCAGCAACAACAACAACATAGCGATAGAAAAGAAAAAAAAGCATCATCGTCATCACTATCATCATCATCATCATCATCATCACATACGAATCTCGTGAGTTAGACGTTAGTGACGCTTGTAACTTGTAGGTGATAGTTAACGCACTCAGTGTGACGGCGATTTGTGGGTGTCGTGCGGCAACAGCGAGCAGTGCCGAAGTAAGGGGTTCGTTAGTTTTGGCGCCATCGTCATCATCGTTGGGCCGCTTCGGGCCGCTTTCGATTGCTCGCGTCGAACCAGAGACGAGACAACAACAACAACAACAACAGAACTCTGGTACGATTTGTCTTTTTGAGCTGAGCTGACTAGCAGCTGCACGCATGATCATTGGCCGTTGTGGTGACAGTGGAAGCACATGTTTTTTGTTGATCCCGTTGAACAGCACGATCAACGACGATGAACACCGCACGTTTCGGCTGTGCGCGCTCTGTGTGGTGACCGTGCTTTCTTTCGCCGCCTTGTTGTTGCTGCTGCTGCTGTCGCTGCTGTTGGCCGTTGGTCTCATTCGTGGGCGGCGCGTGGTGTCAGTCTTATTGTTGGTAGTGGTGGTGGTTGTGGTCAGTCTGTTTCTACTTCTACCTCTCTACGTACGACAACTATTAGGCCTGCTGACAGCACGCGGACGAGCAGTACCGTCGACTGTTACTGTCGCTCCGGCGGAATTTCTTAAGAAGTTTGCTTGTTTTTGCTGCTCTTGTTGTTGTTATTGCTTTCGTTTTTGTCGTCGTCGTCGTCGTCGCCGTCTCCGGTGCGACTGATGGTTAGGTTGTATGTTTGAAGAATAAATGTTGCTGCCGCAGTTGCTGCTGCTGCTGCCACTGTCGTTGTCGTTATCGTTGCTGTTATAACTGACAAACAACGACGCAAACGGGTAAGACTGTGTGCTGTTTGTAGAAGCCCTACTACTCCCATTGAAACTGGTCACCTAAACAACAACCACATAGGTCAAACGAAGGTCGAACACCAGCCAGCTCCGGGGGTAGAATACTAATAGCTGTAGCAGCACTATCAGCAGTAGCAATAACAGCAGCAACAACAACAACAACAACAATTACAAAAACAGCAGCAACAACTACAACAACAAAAACAGCAACAAGCAGACGAAATTAAGAGACGAAACGACGAGAACCAGCAGGAATTGCGCTTCGGCGAAACCGGAACGGATGCCGGCCGTTTTCATTCGTTCACAGTAGAATTGCAGAGTCTGCGTTTTTGTTTTGTGTCTGTTTGTTCTGTGTGCATGACAGGTGCGTAGTGGGTAAGTGACAGACTGACAGACATAGGTCGGGGGCATATTGCACCGACGACGACGACGAGAACGCAGCAGCTAGGTTCCTTGTGGATGCATGCTGGTTTGAGTCCAAGGCGCGTCGAGGTGCCGAGTCGACTGCCGCTGAGTTGCCGCTGTGTCTGTCACCACGGAGGAGGAACGTCGTCGCGTCTAGGAGACGAAAAGACCCGCTGCTGCTGCTGCTGTTGCTGGCACCACCGCCGACAATGGCCTCCCAAGTCGTTGGCACCGGAAAATCGGGCAGAGGTCACGGCCCGGTCCACCCTGCTCAATGTTCAACGTCGGGTGAGTAGTTGTTTTGCTCGCTTACTTGATGATAATGATGATGCTCTTCGTTCGTCACAATTGCTTGCATTGTTAGTCCTAAACAGGGAAACAGCCTATCACTGTCTCTGGCTAGCTAGTTAATGAGCATCGAGTCGAGACGTCAGTCATCTATCTGGCTTAGCGCTCAGTAGCAGAAATCTAGGTAGAATCTACGGTATAGTACGTAACACGATTATGAACAAGATATAAACTCAGCAGGGGCGGCACAAGTTCCGTCAGACAAATCGACGACGATGTGTAGGTATATGTATATGTATGTATATATGTTACATGTATATATATATAGACATTTTGATGCTACAAACAGACAATAATTGCAATATGATTCGGTTTTTTTTATGTTTATACCTCTGTTTGAAATGATCGTATTTTACTTTGGAAGTTTCAAATGTTTGTCTTCACGTTTAAGCTAACGCGATGATAGTATATTTTAATATGATTACGATAGTATGATAACAAAGCAACATGGACGATGAATTAAATGAGTACGAGCGCCCAACAAGTAATTAAATATTAAGAGCTAATGACGACAACAAATAACTCACTCGCATTCGCAATAAGAATCCGAAATTGGCAACATTATAAGTTAACATGTCAACTCATCAAGGTGTTAGCAAGAGTAAAAACAAGAACAACAAGGAAAGACATACTAGCAGCACCACACTAATAGAAAATAAGTGTTAATAATAACAACAACGCTTAAACAATAATAAAACCAACAGCAACATGACATTTTGTTCAACGCTTGTGCAGGATACTGCGCGACGTGCGGACGTGTTCAACAAGTTAGCTATATGCTATCAGCTTTGTCACATTTTGTTGCGTCAAGTAGCTACAAACGCTCACGGAAACTAGCAGAGCCGCTCCCCATGTGATATCAAAATTCTACTTTATGCCAAATAAAGTGCGTCAATTAACAACAACACTAACAACAAAAACCAACAAACCACGAGCGGTTACTAGCAAATTTTGATTCTGTTAGCAGATTCTTCGACACGCCGCGTATTGATCACCCATATCTGCTGGTGGCACGGAGCCTTGGCCGTGTTTGTGCATGACTTTGACAATGCCGCAAAGCTCGAGAGTGCGCTCCGAGATCTTGCCAAGCAGCCGCCGCTCGGCAGCCAATCAACAGAGAAGACACTCGGAATGCCTCCGAGTGCCGCCGTTGACATTCAACAGCTCAAGCCAAACGAAAGCCTTGTGCTTACCAAAGCAACGGATACTGCAGGAGTCATAGCATGGTTAGTGCTCTCGAAAACATCATTGTATTGCCACATCTCTGCCATGTGAATGCGCATTGGAGCGATGCTGCATGCTCTAGTGCTGCATTCGGGGAATAATCGAGAAAAGATTTACTCACTTCGCAATTTGCTTCTTTTCTTTAAATTAGTTGTTTGACATGTCAGCTCTGTCTACCTAACAAACGACAGTTACACGGCATATTCTTCGGTAGGGCCTCGTTACGTGACATGATCTCATATTACTGGTGCTTATATTTGTATACGTATAGTCTATAGAGTAGCTTAGGATAATATATAAAGGTACAGCCCACTCCATCAAGAGATCTCACGTGTGGTCCAAAACGGCATTAGTTCCCTCTCTCTATCGTTGAGTTCTATTTTCTCTGAACATCGAAAGAGACCACCACGTTTTACCAGTTGCACCGTATCAGCGTGCAATACCCCGTGATACCTACCACCTGACGTGCAGATCAACTTGCCGACGACGCGGGCTAACGTAAAAACCAAAACTAACTGCGTTGGCTCGGTTTCTTGTGTACTGTTAGACCCATGCGCTATCGTATGTATTGCACGTGTTCCGTCCTGAGTGAACATTCACTGCATAAGCCGATTGTGTGCGATCGCGCAGTGCACTCCGCACTGCCTCTTTTACTAGCCCGCTTATGTTCTCCGAGAGTAGTTACTCTCGCCTGAACCCAAATAGACAGGCTGTATGATGGCTGTCGTTCGCGTTTAACCAAGACTATCGCGGATCTCCGTCGTATTGCCTTGTTGGTATATTATCAAATGTAGATTTTGTCGTTTCTATTTCGTGGTTCGAATACACCTGCGGGAAACGTCTTTTTTGTCGGGGTGGAAAATGCACGTCGAGTGTTTGCTAAGACAAGCATAGTGCATTTACCTAGTCAATATTGTCATTTCTGTCTACTTTGAGCTTGTTGTTTTGACGTGATCACGTATAGAGCCCGAGATGTGGATAATTTACGAGTGCGAGTACCACACTAGGAATACGCATCATCCATCTCCTTGCCATGTCTTTACGGTTTTCTTCTTACTACTTGCATGCGTTCATTCGAACGACAGTGATTGCAATATTTTACAGTTCACATCATATTTTTCATAAGTGCTATGGCCTACATTAATTTAATGAATACATAACTCTGTACATTGATCAGTAGCTAAAGTTACAGTTATCTGTTTTAAGTCACGTCGAGTTTTTAGGGTCAGCTAACGTATTAAAAAAAAAACATGCATTTTTGGCGTAAGCGTTTGCGTTGGAATAAGCCTGGGGAATATTTTACTGTCTTAAAGTAATGTTTGTGTTGTGTGTTTGTAGTGTTTAATAATTGTACTATTTAGATTTTTTTGCGTTTACAAGCTTATTCAGTTTCTAGAACCAAAATAAAAAGTTCGATATTCGGTTAGCCGATTTTATTTTGTAGTTTTTATTAGGAGAAAATTTTACCGGAAACATTGTTTATTTAGAGGGGGTATTTTTTTGTATATGTTTATATTACATAAAGTTATTACAAAGACGAAAATCCATAGTGCATATTTATTAATACTGCAGGTTTTGTATGTCTTTGATGGTGCCACACTAAACATGTATACTATTATAATACAATGAGCAATAATAAGTATATGAAAACTAAGAATCAATATAAAATTTGATTACATCAAATTTCGGAGTTGTCACACGATTAAGAATCAACGCAGATGCTAAGTGGAAACTTTTCTGACGTGATTCCTAATTTCTCTGCGTTAGCAGAGCCAGGCAGCAAAACATATGGCGTTTTTGTGGTGGGTTACCCTGTTGCCTTCGGTTAGAAGACAAAATGGGGACTTCGCCCCTCGAATATCACGACAGAAAGGCACGTCGTCACGATCTTTACTCTGCCTTTATAGTTCTAGTAACGCCGACGGACACAATTGCTGTCTTCGAGATTTCTTCAACGGAAATTTCTTCTCTTGCGTCGCATGGCTAAATCGCGATGTGATACACTCGGTGGCGTTGAGGTTTTACTATCTGTAATTTTATGAGATATATTGCGCACACCATAAAGGTCCAGGCTAGACATGTTTCTGTAAGTCTTTCGTACTGATCTCTGTTCTTCGGAAATGTATAAACTCTGTTACACCGAACTATGTATTGTGGAGTAAGCTCTAGCAGGTTGATTTACCCAGATACACGTGTACTGTCCGTATACTTGTATTTGCTGAATATGCCACGCATTCCGATTCTGGGGGGAAGGGTGATGAGGCATACGGGTTTAGTAGTCTTGTGAGTCCCACAATAGTTGCTGAGAGCGGCCAGTGACGCATACGCATTATGCATTACTGAAACCTCCTATAAAAATATGTTCACTCGTAAAATATATGTTGCAGGTGTCGAGCACGATTTGAAGGGTCATCTACACCTACAACGGTGTGTCTCACTCTTCTAGACAGTGGAAGATTCGTTCAAGACGTAAGTAGCGGTCTTTTGAAATGTGTGACTGGCGACACGATGAGTAGAAATAGGTTACTTGCCTCGACAATTTATATATATATATATATATATATATATATGACGACGTGGTTTATTCACAAAAGGGCATGACAATGCTTACATTCTCCATAAAGTAATGGCAAAAGTATGACAGCAGGTACGTTGCACCAGTTACACCTAACACGTAGGGGACAAGAGCTAGATTTAGAAAAAAACACACATGGATCAATACAATAAAAAGCGAATAGTAACACGAATACATTTCAAATAAACATTAACCGTAGTTACATCTAATTACGACAGCCTCACAATCATATTTTAGCAAGGTGTTGCCTTTTTTTTGCTGCCAATGATTGTGCATTTTAGGAATGTGCGAGATCCTACTACTAGTACTACTATTACTAAGGCTGGGAGCTTTAAAGTCAGGACAGCTGACAGAGCGTGTGGGCGCTCGATCCCTTAAGAGCTTGGGACACCTCGAATATAGGCCTTTCCAACGGCTTGACTCGTTTCGGGGAGGGGGGGGGGGAATGGGATAGTGCTCTCGATCGACATGAGCCTACAAGCGGTTGTTTTTAGGGTGGCCAACCTTAATGAATATAATAACTGGCACGTCGGGAGTAACAAACGTTTGCATCGTATCGTAAGGCCAACCGATTCGGTGTTATTGACTTAGTTCTGCGGAGGCTGCCGTCGTATCTACCCTGGCTATCGTGGCGCAGTATATTAAAGGATTGGCAGAAACGGGGCATTGCAAGCAACCGGCAGTCTTTCAATAGGAAACTCCTCTAATTTGTTCAAACGTTGCAGCGTAGCGGCATTATGACGGCATAACATTTTGGCTCTAATTAGGCCATGATGCGGCTGCCAACACAGATTCTTCTGAGGAATTGGCCCCGTAGACATTACCGCGTCGAACAGGTCCACTGACGCACGTGTAGCAGAATTCTACTCGGTCGAAACAATAAGATGATCATTTTAGTATTATTCACAATTAGATTCAAATAATTGAAGGTTTCTATAATAACTTCGACTAGGTCGATCGAGTAATCTACGCCCCCGGCCATGTCAAGCTTGAAGTAAAATCGTCATGTCATCTGCAAAAGCTGTTGCCCTAGGAAGGGGTGGCTAAGCTAATATTCAAAGCAGAGAGTTCAGTAGAACTAGGAATAAAAAGGGACCGAGAAATGATCCTTGAGGATTTCTATATCCGTATTGTGCTAAGCTGGTTTGATGGTGTCAGTTCTGATGCCTTGCTCCATGAATCATCGAAAAGGTGTTAAAACCATCGACAAGTTGAACGAGTCAGTCATGGAGTGGCCAACGGTGGAAAAATGTCTATCAGCCTCGCCACTTTCTTACTTATAAACCTTCGTAAACGTTTTGAATTGTTTCTAAGGTTTCCACAACGACTTTCCGAAACGCCTCTCTGGTTGTACGGATAGCTTCTAAATAAAGTTTTAAAGATGACAAGTATGCCATTTAACTTCCAAGTGTCACAACGAGTTTACGATGTTTACGGTAGAGCTATTTATAGTCTTAGTCGACGACGGCGAGTGCCGAGAGCCGGCTATTCGGACATAGCGAAGGAACTGTCATATAGGATGATATACAATCGGGGGTATTATACAATCGGGGGTATTATACTATCGGGGGTGATATGGTAAATGTTGACCCAGACTCGGCGGACACGGTCGTCTATCTATTACAGGAGTTGCCATAGATGGTAAACGGCGCTAGTCATGGTTGTCATCTACCGGACCCCTGTTGTTGATCGAATTTTCTTTGAGCGATCCTCATTGAGATTAGATGATTAACCATACCGCTGAGTGTCAGCGGCCATGCTGTCACAAGGGCTGTTAGGGAAACCCTAGATATCTTAACATGTCCGGCTCTCGGTGCTTTGAAGATATACCTCAGGTTGAGTTTCAAGCTCGTAGGGGACGGAGGATAGTCTAGAGTTAAAAACAACCTCCTTAAAAAATGTTTAATTCTAGATGGTAAACGGGGTGGAGAGGAATATATATAAATATATATACACTCTGCATTTCTTCCATCTACTTGCGACTACCAGTTTGGCGCGATATAACTGCCCTGTAACGTGATAATTGATTTGTTGCTGTAAAAACTAGCTATCTAAAACTTTTAAAGGAGATTGTTCAACTGTCTTGGTTGTAGCTTTCACCGGAAGGAAATAAGGAAGATAGCGAGGAAACTGTAATTCGTTTGGTTTCTGTCGTTGCAATGGGAATGAAAGAGGATAATTTTCTACTTTTTTTGTTAACTACCGTTGCAGTCACTTTTAGAGCGTTTCACTTTGTGCATGTATAGTAAGTTCTCCCGAATTTATATATACATATATATATATATATTTATATATATATATATATATATTTATATATATATATATATATATATTATATGATGAGAGAGAAAGAGAGATTTACACAACCAGAATAAAAGTCAATGCGTTTATTCACCAGGTGCCGGTTGCTGACCTGCAGCCAATCTCTCTGCTTGATGCGTCGTTGGCACAGCTGCCTGGCGTCCAGGCGAGACAGGTCCAGGGTCTGGTCCCAGGTGAACTGCAACTGAGCGATCCGGAACTGTTGCAGTCTCCCGAATTTCGCGCACTCTTCGAGGGTCAGCAATGGTTGGAGACGTCGGTGCCCGGTCAAAGATCATCGATGTCCGTAGCCAATGGCGATAATAGACAGCTTTTGAAACACACGAATGTTCCCGTCGTTCAGCTGCAAACGAAGCGCGGCGTCTCTCTCTGCGATGTGTTGGCGCCTTATCTGCAGAAAGAACAGAACGAAGATTGCTTCAAAGACTGTGCTTGCTGTGAGTATTTCCACCTTAAATTATGACATTGGCATTATATCGCTTGGCACCTCATCTAGTGGGTTTATCATACACATCATGTTGCGTCAACTTCCGTGCATTTTAGTGTGAAGATTTTAGTGTTCAATGCTCTCTAAAAGAGCTTTGCTATAATCTGGGGCGACAGTTTGTCTGCGGAAAGTTTGAAGGAAAGTTCAAGGAGAAGGCTCTAAGTAATTTAAAAGCAGAATATTAAGCTAAACAGAGTAAAACTTAGAGATTAAACACAATGTCTTCCAATACAGCATGTTCACGTAATGTAGTTTACCTATTTTACATGTTTGTTACCCTATTTTTCAGTTTTGCTGCATTACCGCATTAAAAGACTAAACGAAGTTAAACATCTTTCAAAATTCTAATTTATTCAGTCTTGTAAAATTGGGTTTTGCTTTATACATTTTATAATATATTGTTCTCATTGTACTTTTGGTTTTATTTAGAACATATGACAGCGGTTTTCTATAAAAATCTAAAATTTTGAATTTTTGTGGAGCAATCAGCACTCCCACTACTTTATAATTACCATTGAAGCAGATTTTTAAACATGAGAGCCAAATGTGCAGTGGTCATCAAAACCAACTTGTTTTCATTCATGATCTGCCTTACACACGTATGCTTTACTCTGTTGTTGTCTATGTCTATGTATACGTTGATCCGCGCCAATAGCTGAACAGCCTTCGGATAGGTTAATATTTGCACGCTGCTGAATCGCGCTAACGTTTGGCTTCCAAATTTTAATTATGACTGTGGAGACTTGAGCAGCGTGATATTGAGTGGGGCGGAGGATAAGGGTCACGAAGAACGGTGGCCTGCGATCATATCAATATATAATAAAGCTTAATGATTTATTACAGGGATTTTTTTTGATAGACAATTGTTTGCACTAAAATCAATTGCGTGGCGAAAGCACCACGGGCAGAAGTTAATTATCATGCTAGTGTTTTTTTGCGAGTATTTGTGCCAGGCCCTCCGAGAATGTTATCTCAAAACAAAGGTTATTCTTTGGACGAAAGTGAAAACGAGTTAATCACGAGCGACTGACAGGAATTTTAACACGTCACGTATCAACTACATGTCTCGTGACTGTAAACAGTCTTCATCCATCCTCTCCCTCTACTTTCTTTAGCAGGAGGTGGCTTATGAAGAGATGTTTTTCACAAGCTTCTTTTTCTTCTTCTATGACAATGGGCACGGGTAGCTTTTTACATACTATTGCGTGTATTTGCCCATCGGTCATTTCAGTGCTTGTGTGCCGGCCGTCACTGGCCGAGTCCGAAAAGGTCAACGTTCTGACGGTCCACAATGAGGGATCGCAGTACTGTGTGCAGCTATGTCGCTACCCGCTCGATGAGCTGGCACGCCTCGAAGCAGACATAGCTACCCTCGTCAAAGAGGATATAATCAAGCCACTCTCACCATATAGCCGCGAACAGTATCGATTCGTGGCGGTGGCGTTCGGAAGCCGCTGGCTGCGCGCCATTTTGCTGCAAAGCCCTGAGATGGGTCCTCGAAGTGCCAAGGTTTGGCTCGCTGACTACGCGTGCGAAGCGACCGTGGCCCGAACACAGCTACGCGACCTACCACACGATATCGCCGACCGTCTTCCACCCTATGGCGTAAGTTTGTTTACTATTGTTTTTTCATTTGATTTAGGCAATTGTGCACACGAATGACAAACAGCAAAAAAAAAAATTGTCGGAATGCAGTGGTCATATATAAAGTCATATATAAGATACCTGGCCGCACGCATATATATATATATATATATATATATATATATATATAATGTCAATCTTTAACTGTCACCATTGGTCTCATTACATATATCTGTGCATATTCTGTTTGATCGTCGTCTCAGCTGCATATTACTCTGCGGTCCCCTGTGCACGGATTGGATACGCGGAGCCCATTGCTTATCCACAACATGGAATTCGGTTCAACGACTCGAGAGCTTATTGCCGACGTGGTGTTAAATCCGACTGGTGAGACTTTTTTTTATAAACGAGATCGAGACACAGCTATCTGTGTGCTTCCAGCACACAGATAGCTGTGCGCCCACTCTGTGTCGCAAAAATATGATTCAGAAAGCAGTCTCGATTATCGTAAGCACACTTTTATTTGTCAAACAATACTTTTATTAATATTGTGTCAGGTCAACGCTGCACTGTTGGTAGTTGCAGTCTACTTTACCGATTTGTTCACGGTGCGGCTAATGAGTTGTATAGACTGAGCACCTGGGTGTCCGCCAAAACGCAAATTTGAAAACAACGCGGATTTTGTGGCGTTGTAGTTCGTTTTTCTCGCACTCCTCCGTTCTGTTTACCTCTATTTGTCCCTACTTGGGTACACTTTCCTACACATTGGTAGAATGTTTCGTTTTTATCTGCTGCCAACAGAATGGATTTATGTTCGGTTTTGGGATTTCTAGTAACGTGCTGCTACAGCTGTTTCGAATAAGCAGTTGCATATATATATATATGTATATGCAACTGCTTATTCGAAACAGTTGTAGCAGCACGTTACTAGAAATCCCAAAACCGAGCATAAATCCATACCATATATAGCATTTTTAAGTGTTTGATTCCATCGTTTGAGGCGTGTTCCCGATAGGAAGACTCACATATACCGGTATTATAATGATGAAAAGTCTTCTTTTGCAACATATACAGTCTATGATTTATTTCGTTATGACGGCTCTTAAATTAAATGATCTTACTTTAAGTAACGCTTTAAGGCGCGTGAGTGACTCGCATTACTGAATTTCAGATAAGCAAAATAACACAGATGCTGTTTCTGCAAACCTTGAAAATGAAGATGAGCAACAGGCTACCGTAAACATAACCGTCGGCGGTGAATTTGGTTCCGCCCGGCTCTATGACGATGCGGGTCAAATTGTTCCTGTGGCACTGTCTCAAGGCTCTGAGACATTGGCCGTCGCTACCGAAGCGACCGGCTATGGGGGACAACCTGAACAGCGTCTATCAATAGATCCTAGTTACGCTCAGGTAGAGACTCACGACCAAGTCTCAGCTCCTCTGAACGGTCATCAGCATCCAAACGACCTGCAGGAACAACATTACAAAACGGACGCAGAATTTTCGCCCGTATCAGTCGTGCCGGACTACAGTGAGCATGTTCATAATGAGGAGATCGACAGTTCGTGCTCTATTCCTACTATGGTTACACAAGACAACGGATCTGCTGTACAAATCCTAGATACCACAGTCACCGACAATGGGAGTGCTCCATGTACAGATCTCCAAGCAGGAATTCTGAAAGGTCAAGTTTGTGACACGAATGTGGACTTTGTTCATGGACAGGAGGCAGCTGTAGAGTATTCTCAAAAGATTGATGCAGCTTATGGAGAAGAGATTCAGGTTGGATACGAAGGGAGCCTTGATGCGGCCCCTGAGCAAGGCCCCTCAACTGTATATGAGCAAGAGCCCTCTATTGCAGACTATGATGCGAACCTTCAAAAAGTGAACGAGCAAACTTCCGATGCCCTTTATGGGCACGGTTCAGATGGGCACTACGTGCAAGTGGCCGACGCAACACATGTAGAAAATGTAGATGAGACCTTTGAGCCTAACCCTAATATGACCTATGCTATAGATACCAACGTGGCTTATGAAGAAAATGCTCAATGTTCGACTGAGTACTATAATGGTAGCGTGGAGAACGAGTCTCCTGGATATGAGGCTGGTACTTATACTAGTACCGCGCCTGAGGAAGACCACGTTACTGCAGGAGGTGACAGGGAGGACATCGGCCAGAGAGATTTTACTGCTGCCTTCTGTGGAGAAGCATCTTTGCAGTCACAGGCAGCTGTTACTGAACCGGTTTGCTCCTCCGCCGGGGAACAGGAAACTTATCTGCCAGAAGAACTTGCCGAACCAGTGCTTTCCTTGGGCGGAAACGAACGCGCAGTGAACGAAGAGCTAAGTGTCAGCTGCAAAGATGTTTCGGAGATTGGTGAGAGATCTTGTCTGGGTAATGGAGATGACAACGCTGAGCCTATTACACCTACAACCATTTCTCATAGTGTCTCAAGTAATTGTGAGCAGTACTATAATGCTACCGGACAGGGTCACGCAGAGGCCGTTTGCCCAACGGAGGACTTGACATCGCAAGAATGCCGACAGGCGGACCATATTCCGGAATCTGTAAATGTGGCGTGTATTCCCGAATCTTTGGACGGAGATATTCATGATGAAGGAGTTGATTCGAATGGTAAGACGTCTATTTGTGACGCTGAGTTATCTTATTCTCCAAGTCAAAACCTTGATAACAACTTGGCGGAAAATGTTTCACATACAACCAATGCCTATGAAAACGCCGAAGAAACTAACCTTGGAGTAGCATATGAAAAGGAACCTTCTGATTCCTGTGCGGTTGGAGGCGAACGACCTGAAAAAGCCCAAGACCACAAGCATTGTCCGAATAGTCGCGATGAGAAGGTTATGGAAGTCAGCATTAGCGATGCCAATGGTGCTGAGGAGGAAGCTTTTGCTCAGGAGGCAGAAGAACAAGGAGAACGAGATTCGACCAGGGCTATATCCGAATGTGAGGAAGTCAGGTTGTTTGAGGTTTGTACCAAGTTCAACCTTCATTGAATTAATATGATCCGAATGCTATCGGGGCATCCGCATATGGCAGTGCTTACTCACTCAATTATGGTGTGTTTCGTTTGCAGGTGGTGACGGCTTTCTCCCGATCTGCGGCTGTTGTGATTTGTCTTAAGCAGCAGACTATTGTTAAAGAGAAGCTTCAGGAGTGGGCGTACCATATAGGCTTCGAGCCTCTTGATGTCCGCGACGCACGATTGGATATGAACATCGTGGTCTTCTCGAAAGATCCTGAGAAACAGCCGTATCGTGGAATTGTAAAGTCTCTCAGTCGACATTACATGGATGTTGATTTTACAGACTACGGTAAGAATTTGACGAAACGCTGAGCTTTCTTTTGCGATTCGGGAAATTCCAAACCTGGCTCCTAATCTCAAACATATCCTTCTTACTTGTTCTTTACTTAAATGCTTCGTAAACCGGTACTTGTAAAGCCGTCATAGTTCAAATATGCTTCGAGCATCTCTTATATATATATATATATATATATATATATTATTTTGTCTTCATGAATATTAATTATTATCATGTATATATATGTCTTCCATTCTACACACACTTATGTATGTATGTATATATATATATATATATAATTTCCTCCAAAATCGCCCCCGCTCGCTGCAATGCACTTGCGCCATGTTTTCCCACTCTTCGAAATATTTTTAAACACGTCTCTCGGAATCGGAGTTGAGTTACCGTGGAAACATGAAAAACTCACACGGAGCCAGATCCGGCAAATAGGGAGGCTGCGCAATTATATAAATCGAACCTTTTATCGAATGATTCGAATGCGCCGGTGCATTATCGTGATGATGTCGTGGATAAGATCCAAGAATTGTTTGCCCTAAGTTTAGGCCTCTTACGTCGACGTACTCGAGCAATATTTTTAAATTTTTGCGGTATTTCTTTACCGTAGGTCCAGGTGGCTATTCGTGGAAGATGATTTCCTTCTAATCGAAAAAAAAGTCAAAGTAACTAGATAATCTAGGATCTTCTGCTAGAGCCTGAAGCCTCAATTCGGACATTTCCCAATAGATGTTAATTTGCTAGAAATTCAAATTTTTGTAAATAATTTCACTGCCAGTCTTCACTTCAGTCAATTCGGCGATTGTTGAGTACGGTATCACGAACTTTGTCAAGGTTTTCTTCTGTAAGTGACATAGACAGCCTTCCCGAACGAAAGTCATCTTCGGTCTCTTCACGTCCTTCTAAAAATCAACGGTAACCCGTATTTACAATGTTTCAGGACACTTTTTGATCACCATAAGCTTGTATCACTTCAACCACTTTAGAACATATGATTGGTTTTTAACACAGAACTTGACGCGGCTCTTGAAAATCGCGGAACGTCGTTTGACGATTACTTCCGCCAAAAATGTTCAGCTGTAAAATGTGATTAGCATCAAGCGTAATACAGTGACCACTATATTGTAATGTATATCGTGATGCAGATTCATTGCTCCTCCATTTTCCGCTCTGTAGAAATCGCCGAACCTCGTTTTCTACACTTGTTTGAACCAAATTCAAATAGTAAACGCCGCCACCGATTTGTGCTAGATTAGGCCTGAGCGAATATATATGGAGTATATATATGAATATGTGTGGAGCTTCTAAGCTAAACAAATCGGAATATAATGGTGGTTTAGTTTTAAAAATAAAAGTAAAAAAAAATTAAAGTAAAATTATATATATATATATATATATATATAATAACTTATCGGGCTGACCGTCACCCAAGATTTAACGTCCACGCGACTGCTTTTCGCATTACTTCATAGACGGACCCCCATACATTCAAATGTGCAACGGTGGGGCTCGAACCCGCGCACCTATGTGTCTCCTCTGGTCGCGAGGCGTAGGCGAATGCACCACACCACCGGGCTCGACACGTATATATATATATATATATATATATATATGTACATAAAGTGCGTTGAAAAAAAATTGCAACTCATGTTTTTTTGTGATAATTTCGGCTTGATTTATTTTAACGTTTTGAAATTTTAAGGGCATGATGAAACACGAGTATGTTGTTAATTTCGTCTCAATCTCACAATCGGTTCATACAAAAAATAAAAAGTGTGAAAAAACAGTGTTGCAAAATATTAGCAACAATAACGTCTTACGGCGTATTCGATTCTTAGCAGGGCTGTATGACTTATTTGATACTACATATTCTATTTTAGAAACGGGTTTTTCGTTCCTTCTTCTGAATCAAATCGTAAACTCGGTCTTTCATGGAGTTAATGAGCTGTTGTAAGTGCGAAAGTGGAATATTAGTCCATGCTTGCTGGACAGCTTCTTTGAAGTCCGACAAATTATCATATTGTCGACCATTTGCGTAAATCTGCTTCACCAAATGTCCCCAAAGACTTTCAATGGGATTCAGGTCTGGACTCAATGCCGGCCAGTCAAAAAGTGGCACTCCTTGTTTTTGAAAAATGGCTATAGTACTACCCGAGGTATGAAACGTGGCGTTGTCTTGTTGAAAAACTGCGTCAGGTCCCCCAATTCTTCTGAAATGGGCTTCTAACTGGGAACTGACGATACGCTGGTACGTGTTGGAATTGTTTCGGCTCACAATCGCGACTAGATCAGACTTCCCATTATATTCAAACGCGCCCCAATATTTCACAGAGCCATCACCGGCCACACGTTTCGAGAACCATTTAGGTTCCTTCCGTAAGTCGTGCCAATAGTACTGACAGCCGTCAGGGCCATCGAGATTAAATTTCTTTTCATCCGAGAAGACGATGTTTTTCCACTCGTTATTCCAAGTTTGGTATCTACGCGAAAATTCACGCCGTGCGACAATGTGCTTCGGTTGCAGTCGCGGCATAAGCTTCCTTTTCGCGTATCGCATGTTTTTGTCAGAACTTAACACTCGGAACACTGTGGATCGGTGCACTGGCACTCCCAAAGTAGTCCTGATCCTGGAAGAAGACATTTGGTCATGAGTAGCCAACTGTATGATCCTACGCCGATCTCGAATAGTCAAAACTGGCTTACGCCCACTGTTAGATCTGCACCTTTGGTTCACTCCAGGGTGTAAGAACCTGCTGATGGTGCTCTTATGCCGTCCTAATCTGGTTGCTATAGCAGTTACTGTATGACCGAGCTCAGCATATGCCTCAATTCTTGTATTTTCGTTATCCGAGAGATCCTTTGTACGACCCATGGTTTAAATATACGCTTCGCTGTTAGTTCGGCACAACGACTGAGCTGTAGAATATTTTGCAGCTATAGAATGATTGATTTAGCTAGACAATATTCCTGACATTTGATCCCCGGGATCGAATAGCAGCTGTAGCATCGACTATCCTTTACAAACAAGAGCTGTGTTGTTAGCATGTTATTGTTGCTAATATTTTGCAACACTGTTTTTTCACACTTTTTATTTTTTTGTATGAACCGATTGTGAGATTGAGACGAAATTAACAACATACTCGTGTTTCGTCATGTTCATCATGCCCTTAGAATTTCAAAACGTTCAAATAAATCAAGCCGAAATTATCACCAAAAAACGTGAGTTGCAATTTTTTTGCAACGCACTCTATATATATGTATATAATATATATATATATATATATATATATATATATATATATATATATATATATATATATATATATATATATATATATATATATATATATATATAGAATTATTTTATTCCATAAGAGATAAGCCTCGATATCTTATATTTACGCGTTGTGTCGGCCTGGAATTTGACCGCGATTTGTGACCCCGCAATGGTGGCTATCTCTACCACGCCGTCCCACCAATGTTTTACTGCTAACAGCGTTAACCCAAATGTGCAAGTATTATGTCGTATAACCCTGCGTAGAAGCAGTGTAAGTTCAAATCAGAATGTGTGTTTGTATATGTATGTATGTCTATATATATAGCGCCTAAGACGTTGGCTCATGTCGCTCAGATGTGCGATACAACACACAAACAAACTATGAAGAGACATGACGACGTCTGTGATCGCGTGGCGCGTCTTCTCCGCGAGACGGGATCATGAGGTGGTTCGCGAGCGAGTATTCCGTCGACGGGGCGCACCGGGTCTAAAGCCCGACCTCGTAATAACAACACCTACCGAGGTCTGGGTTTAAGATGCCGAGGTTTGCGGCCCAAACAGGGACCTCGCAAAAGCGCGGCAGGACAAGATCACCAAATATGACGTCGAGTTCCTAAAAGCGGCGCTCCCCGACCCGCAAAAACCTCGCAGATTCGGATCCATCACTATCTCTATGAGTGGTGTATGGGACTCCGAATCTGCGAGTACGCTCTTGAGGCTCGGCGTCACGAAGAGGAATCTTATGGATCTTACCGTCTTAACGCTGCAAGGAACCTTAAGGATATACCGCTCGCACCGGGTCCATAAGAGCGGGGGCTACCATTAAGCAAGGACACGGACAGCTGATTCTTAACCTCACGTGATTTGTAAATGATTAATAAATCATCACAATATTTTCTATATATTTTCAGATTTTGTATACGTTAGTCGATTATGATGGACACTCTGAATAGTGTTTCATTACCGTAAGTATCACTTGTGAGTAGACATACGTGAATGACTAAATTAGCTTTGTTGCTTCTGTTGTTGTCGTTGTGTTTGTGTCCCTGTTAGGTGGCACGGTGCGAGTATCTCAGTTGTACAAGTGTCCAGATGAGCTGCTCTCATACGAACCAGCCCGTTGTAAGGTCGAGCTAAATCCACCGCTTACATCGGGCTCTCCAAACAGTCTCGCTAAAGGCAGCCGCATCAAGCTTCTTTGCAGCGTTGTCGAAGACGATGTAGTCTACGGAAGACTGATTAATTAGCTGGCGCTGTGCCCGTAAGACCAGCAATGGCTAGTGAACAGAGTCCGGATGCTTCTTCGAAAGCGCCTTCGAGTGTTGCTCTGGGCCGTTCCCGAGACTTGGTTTATCGGCGCGTATCATCAAGGCCTGTCAAGGAACACGAATGCTGTTCCAGTTCACCTGAAAAGGCAGAGTGCCGTTCAACTTAGTAATCTGGCTTTATCATTCATGATGAATGCCCTCTCTCTCGCCACATTACTTAGTAGTTATGTAGTTGACTTGGTGGCAGCGTTCAATGTCTCTAGTGCCAGGAAGGGGTTTAATATAGCAGTTCTGATCCCGACTCTTGGCGTTTTGTTGCAAACTACAACGCGATCCTAATGTTTACATTTGCGATTACTTCACGCATATATATATATATATATATATATATATATATATATATACCGTCGAACCAAGCCTGTTATATAGTATATATGATACTTTCAAGTTTGAAATGTTTTCTATACAAAGCTAGAATATGTACCGATATATCCCAGGAAATGTGGTATTCCGGTGAGTTTCGCCTCAACAAGGTCTTGCGCGGACTATCATTAAAAAGCGTCTCTACATCGTTTTGGTTAGACTAAACGTAATCTCAATTGTATGGCATGGTGAAGATAACATCTGCCAACGAATCTGAAAGAAAGGCAAGTCAATTCTGTGAGTCTGCAGAGGCATTTGCTGACTAATCGCCAAGGCGACCCTACCTATATTAGATATGTGGAAAGAAAGATATGTGCAGACCATATGAACCTTTTTGTGTTTGTGTCGCCCTGATGTGAATGCCATCTCTCGAGAGTTCATCTTACACAATTTCAATAAAGAGTTACGATTAATTGGCCAACTTTTTTTGCGTCTGGATGGTCGTTTGCCAACTGATCGGCTGTAATTTCAGGAATGTTACAGTTATTGGCTGAGTGAAAGCACCGCCCCGTACGGAAATCTGATAAGTTTAGGTGCTTGATAACTGGTTAAAAAACGATTCATATATATATATACAGGTAGTTCAATAAGTTCTTAGAATGAAAACCGAGAATTTTCCAAATCATGTTTTTAAATTTTTCTTATTCGATATACTCTCCGAGAAGCTCAATACACTTTTCCCACCGAGATTTCAGAACTTTCATACCTCTTGAGTAGAATTCCGCGTCGTTAGACTGAAAATAGGCATTGACAGCAGCCTTAACCTCTTCATTGCTGGGAAAACGCTTTCCACCGAGACTATTCTTCAAATGTCCGAAGAGGAAATAATCAGAGGGGGCCAGGTCTGGAGAATAGGAGGGCTGTTCAATAAGTTCGAACCTCAGTTGGGCCAGTTTTGCCGATGCTTGCCGGGACTTGTGTGCAGGAGCATTGCCCTGGTGAAACGGGACAACCTTCTTCTGCAAAGCGGGTAGTTTCACGATGAGTTCTTGCTAACGGCAGTCCAACAGTCTTGCATAATATTCTCCTGTGATCGTTTTACAGCTCTCAAGGTAGTCGACCAGCATTATTCTACGTTGGTCTTAAAAAACTGTAGCCATCACCTTTCCGGTCAATGCCGTTGTCCGCACCCTCTTCGGAGGTCCTTCATCAGGTGCACACCATTGGCAAGATGCTTCTTGGGTCTTGGGAGTGTAGTGATGAACCCGGCTTTCATCGACGGTCATGAATCTGCACCAAAAATCCGACAGATTGTTCGACATCTTGGCCAAATTTCGCTGTAAAGCCAAAACAGGCGCGTCTTTTTGGCCTTGGTTGAGCAAATGCGGCAGCCATTTTGCTCTAAGCTCTTTCATCTTCAAGTTTTCGTGTAGGATAAAATGCACACTGCCTAAACTAATCCCTAATGCCTCCGCTATTTCCTTAATGTTCATTCGCTTATCTGTGCCAAGAATTTTTCGCACTTTCTCTACGTTTTCCTCATCAGTTGCCGTTTTTTGGCCTCCTGGACGTAGTTCATCCTCGAAGCTTCTGCGACCTCTTTTTAACACATTAATCCAGTTGGAAACAGTGGCAAAACATGGCGCAGAGTCACTGTACGTCTCGTCTAACTCAATTTTTACTTGGGTCGCATTCCAACCTTTGAAATAAAAATGCTTGATAACCACTCGAAACTCTTTTTTCTCCATTTTTAAAAATCACGCCGATACGTTGCACGGGAAAAGCTATCAAACGAAATCGCAACGGCCAATCACCATAATATATTGAGTGCTAGCAGTCGAAAAGTTGCAGTTCCTATTAGCGGTGAAAGCGTGCCAAAATTCGAATTCTAAAAAGCTCATTCTAAGAACTTATTGAACTACCTGTATATATAAAAAACGGTGGTCATATGGACAAGTTAGGAATATTATGATTTTGGAAGTGAAGACTGTTTTGAATTTTCCTGGGCGGTGAATCCACCGGAGATTGCCTACCTGTTTAATCGGAGAAATTAAAATAGTTACATTTTCTATTATTAACAATTATTATTTTATTATACGAATTACTATTCTTGGTCAAGAATATTTAGAATGTGTGTAAGTGATTCACCGCATTGATAACATGCATAGTTACACTAAACCGAGGAGCTTTGCTAGGCACAGTGCGGCAAAAACGCCTTCAATAAATTGTCCAGCGGAGAGAGCGACTTTTTAAAGTAAAGTTTAAGTAAAGGGGCGCTTTCTCCATTGGAAGGCAGGTAAGGTTTCGCCTGACCTTCATTCAGAATAGATAGTTTCTCCATTATGAATGAAGTTATGTTATATCTAAAGCTAACACGGTGTACCCGCAACGATCATCTTCAAACTTTGGGAAAATGCTGATTTTTCCCGGTTTCTTTAGCCTTGCCAGACAACCGATGAGGCTTTTAGCCAGCCTCTTTAAGCCAGTATTCTCCCAGCCGAAAAGTTGTAGCATACAACAGTTTCGACTTGTTTAGATTATACGCTCCCGATATCTTTGAAATCTAAGTAATTGGGCTGCTTGATGTTGGAATCTGTATACTGGCATCGAGTGTAATTTCTGAAAAATGCATGTCTGTTAGTCGATGTGATAGCTTTCATTTCTATACATTTTTTATTTTACTTGCCACTTTACCGCACACATTTGATTGAAAATCTCAGGTTGTACAATTAGCGTCATTGTTCTCAGCATAGGCGTTTCGTTTGTTGTTTGACAGAAAAGCCAAATGTGCAATGATTCACGTGACCCTAAAAACCACTTACGAAAAGGGAGAATGTTTTGCAAGAAACGATATATATATATGCATATCCGCAGCGGCGTAAAAGCGCTTAGGCAAAAGGCGCCTTGGATTTTTCTGACTGGGCGTGTGATCGGCCCACGTGTCGCAGTGATAGTTACACGTACTGCCCCGCTGCTGCTATTAGGCTTGTGGGAAAATCCCACAGGACTATCCCGAGGTACAGTGTCGTGGCAGAATTCTATCAGCTGCAGAATCTTATGTGCGCGTGTATGTCTGTGAGCCTTTCGGGGAAATACCTTTTAAAACGCGGATGTTGTCCCGCTTCTCGATGTTAAAAATTTGCCTCCGGCGCCACGATTGCTGGGGGCGTGAGACAACGATTGAGCAAAGGAGAGCGAGATATCCTTACCAGTAAACAGACGTTGGCGCCGTGATGGCTGCCGGCGCTTTTCCCCGCTGCGTTGATACGATTGAGTCAGATCCGTTAAAAACACAGTCACAACTAACATTGCGTCTGTCGTTTTTCCGAACTGTTGTTACGCTTTTCTTGGCCGTCCTTTGACGTTAACTCCGCCCTAGATTGACCTGACTTGGAACAACAGGCCGCAGGAGATATATACGTATACGTCTTTCGAAAAATCTTTCGTCCACTGGCATTCGAGACATTAGGGGAACCTGGCCCGAAGACGCACAAACTTATTCAACGTGTCGGCAAGGCGCTCAATCGTTTGACAGGGGACACTAGAGCTGTTAAGTACCTGCACCAAAGACTATCGCTGGACATTCAACGGGGTAACGCCGCCTCTGTGCGTGGAACTCTGCTAGACTGGACACGCCCGAATCTGGAGGATATGTGACGTTTTCACTAAATTTATCCGGTGTACACGTTCATAAGGAGACAATTGTTACATCTTGCCTATAAGCAAATAAAACTAACTATATATATATATATATATATATATATATATATATATATATATATATATATGTATACGCATTAGTTTTAACCGCCTTTATCTGCCGATACTGGCTGTATCTGGGTTGTCTTAGAATGGGCAGGAAAGGCAGATGTAACAACGTTATCGATCAGATATGTCTGTTTAGCGTTAACCAGTCGAGTATGAACATCGCCTCGTTGACAAGGAAAAACTTCCACTCTGCGTGACAGCCAATGTTGCAAAACTCTGCTCCACATACTTCAACGCTGGCGCCACAAATTCTCTCTCTACAATAAAACCCGCGATTCCATTGGTCGACGACATGCTTTGTAAATGCCCATGCCTAAGCTCGGACGCCTTCTCAATAGAAAGAGTGCCAAACTTTCAAACGTAATAGTCCCGCACAAAATTCACTCTACGTTGTTTCTGCCAAACTAGTATAATTTAAGATTACGATACTACCACTACTTACTTTTAGAGGCATAGCCATCTGCAATAAATCTTGTGGCCTATTTATTGATAGATTATTTAATAGATATTTTCTAATATAATGGTTCTAAAGATTTCTCTTCTCTAAAGGTCATCTAAAACCCACTATGATATGCCTATAGAGTTGAGATAGGATTCTAAAATTTGAAATTAGTTTGATTCTAATGGCTTCGATTCTAAAATTTGGAACTACACGCCTCCTATGTTCTTACCGATAACGATTGGCCGTCGTCCCTTTGAATAGCCAGCTGTAAACCATGCCGTCTAACGCAGCCCTAATGAATCACCTATGAGTACTACATCGTAAAGCCATGCTAACTAATTAATGATAATGACTAACTTTAGTATCCAATACTGTAGCGCGGTGTAAATAAATATCGAAACTTAAATTAATCGGCAATTAGTTTCTAAAAGTCAAGCAAGGCTGCCTGGTTGACACACTTTCAACTCTCCCGCGGTTCTCAAATGTGGTCTTGCTTTAATTGACAGAAGGATGTTCGCAAGTTTAGATGTTTACATATTCGTTATTAGACTGTGTTGACATGCAGATATAGTACTGTAGATAAAAAAATCGAAAACTACTAACAGCTCTTGTTCTTGTGTCAGCTCGAGGTCGTCCTCTGGATACGCATGCTGTTGCTAAAAACATATTTTCACATGTGTATATTAAAATATCAGGAACGTGTTAATTAGTTTGTCAATAGATATTAGCAGATTCAAGTGCAGTTGAGAACACATTTACTTTAAGGTCAGGTATATATATAGATGAAAATCTTAACGTAGTGGCTATTCGGTAATATGTTTATATATATATATATATATATATATATATATATATATACCGAGCAAGATGGCTTAGTGGCGAAGTTTTTGCCTTGCATTCGGGAGGACTGGGTTCGAGACCCAGACCGGCCACTCTTAAATTGGTTTGCATGGTTTCCAATTTAGACAAGGTAAATGCCGGAGTGGAATAAAATTAGCCATGACATGAAAAAACCGTACACAGGCAATAGCCTCACGGAAAATCCCCCCCAAAAAAATATATATATATATAGAACACGCTTAGATCGTGCAAGCGATGCCTGGGAAAATGATAATGAAAACTTATAGTGGCAGCTTGCAATTGCACCATAGGTAAATCTGAGTTGTAGCTATAGATGCTTACAATGAGAAGATATATATATATATACTCTGTGTACTTTTTATGTTGTGTGCGTGTAAGGAACATAAAACTCGGGGTCGTTTTTATAGACGGTAAATAGTCACACATTATTTTTATATTTTATTCCTTGCGGAGACTAACAAGTTGAGAAAATACTCATCAATCGGCTATCCCCATGAATTTTGCCCTCTCGCGTTTAAAACCCTGGGTGCCCCTGGCGTTCGGACCAAGCAGCTGATCCACAAAGTTGGGACCTTGTTAAACCTGTCATCCGGTGACAACAGGTCATCGTGCTTTCTTTAACAACGCCTGGATCTTGACATACAACGTGGAAACGCTGCCTTCGTTCGGGGCACACTCCTGAAGTGGTCTCGCCCTGGCCTCATCGAAACGGACACGTGACAGTCACAATGCGCATTGGCTTAGCTAGTTGATGTGTGTAACATATACCTAATGTATTATACGGAAAATAAACTTAACATTTATTCCAGTTACTTTTATTCCAACAATGTATATATATATCATTTTAGAAAGAAATACTCGTAAATATCATGTGTTTCGATCACATTGCGAACTTTCCGGCTGGTTGTCCATTTTTGGCTTTCTTGTTTTGCTTTTTCATTTGTGGTGCTTAGGGTGTACGTGGGCGTTCTGTCGAAGTGCTGTGGTGTGTCCTTCGTGGTCCTCCGGGCTGACCGCTCAGGCTTTTTTGATTAGGTGACGGCTGATTTTTGAAAATCTCCTCCATGCACGGCAGGGCGTCTCTGAATACCTTCTGCGCTTTCGCTCGTTGTGACACCTTATCGGTTGCGTCTAGGTGCTTGCCCATGCTCGTAACGTACACTTCGGCTGGTGAGATCGTCAGGAGCTCTCCCTGAGGGGAGCACTTATACGGAGGTGTAAACGTGTGCTGAGCATGTTGTCGACCGGACTGATCAGTGCTGTGTTCCCTCTGGAGCACGTGCATCGGCTTGATCATTTCCAGCAACGCCTGTTGATCCCTCTGCTCCAGGCCGGACTGTGGGAGGAGGTCGTTGACACACTTTTTCGTTGCTGTAAATAAACCCGACAGCAAACATACGCGATTGAACGGCGGCGGCCCAGAACAGCAACCAGGTGATGAGACCAATTAACCAGCTCCCCTTCCTTTGGCCGTGAGGTATCTACATTCTGTCACTTAGGTTTGAACGACATAGTTGTACGCCATTGCACAAAGTCATTATGCAAATGCTTACAAGCGAGAAAGTGTCGTTCCGAGTCCTAGAGTATGAACATCGCCTCGTTGGCAAGGAAATTCACCCTAAAGTTGCACTCTAAATAAATATATGTATAGTGCAATTTCAGGGTGATTGAGACCCCTCACAAGTACGAATGAACATTTGGAGATACCAGATATTTCAGAACTTTGCAGGTGCTAACTATATATATATATTTCTAATCAAAATCACACTCACTCTCCATGAACTTGGCGAAAAGCGGATCCGTCGTCTCACGATCCCGGCGGCCGCCCTCGGTCGAGCCATGGTGGCTGTCGTGGGAATGGTCGCGGCCACCTCGCTGATCTCGTTGATCCGAGCCGCGGCCGGCCGAGGCGATGGCCGCCGTCAGGCCGACGACGAGAAGAAGCTTGAGGAGCATCTTGTTCCTGTTCTTATTCGTGCGGCACGGCAAACTGGTCGTGCGCTGGTGGCTGATGGGTGGGTGGGTGGGTGATGCTGGACGTGTGGCGTGGCACGGTGTGCGAGAGAGACCAGCTGATCTAGACCCGAACTCCCGAGTTGATTTTTATATGACCGCTGTCTACGGATGATACGCGGGCTGGAAGGCGAGCCGGACCGTGCTATGTACAACAGTGCTGCTAGACTGCGCGCTTCCAGCAGCTAGGCCGGCGGCGAGGGCGGTCACACAAGTGGGATGGCGGGAACGGCAAGAAGCATCCATCCGTCTGCCTCATCTGTGCTGGTGGTGGATCGAAAGATTTGATAGCCACGGTGTCAGTCGGCGTAGTAGTCAAGGGGATGATACACACATCGTAAGTGTGTCACCCCGACCGCCGTGGTAGCAGCAGCGGCAGCAGTAGCAGGGACTTGTGGAGGGTGGTTGTTGTTGTTATTGCGATGACGGACAGCGATGACCTACCCGATAATCAACGATCAACGAGGCGCGAATAATGAGAGAGGAAATGGAGGAGGTGGAACACAAGCAGGGTACGGGGACTGACCACACAATAACTAAGCATCGCCACCATCATCGGCATCATCATCACCATCATGCCATTGAAGTGGGGTGCCATTGGGTGGTGTTGGGTTGACTGTTTGAAGAGTGTGGCTGGCTGACTAGTCAATGTCGCTGGTGGCGTAGCTCGATTGGAAACTCAAGAGGTTCTTGTCTTTATAGGCAGGAGCCGCCGTTTTGCCGTGCGCTGCTTACCGACCATGCGAGCTTTGACCGTCTCGTACGTCGAAGATGCTTCTTGGCCAACTGCTATACCAAGCACTCGTTTAGTTATTTGTGGAAATGTTTATATATATATATATATATATATATATATAGTCCAGATTCTTCTTTTTATAGAGTCGCAAATACACTTACGCAAGCCTAACACTTATGATTTAAGGTATTGTGCGACTCACGGTCGTAATTATTAGCGTTCTCTCTAAAAAAAAACAATCGCCTCTTGTGTTCCTCTTGGCTGGAAAACCCCAAAACTAAACCCAACCAAAAAAAATCTTGAATATATTCCACTCTATGGTGCGCCCCCTATTTGGGCTGTTGGGTTTTTCCGAGAAAAATGCGTTTCCACGGCAGAGAGTCTTTTTGCATTCATCTAGCAGGAGTGGTGCAGGCTCGCGGCGAGTGCAGGTTTATAGAAATTGCTTCTTAAGATGGCGGTCCACATCAAAGAAGAAGCATAACTCAAATATTATCTGACTCTGCTTTATCTAGGCATTTGCTACAACAGGTTAGTACGGTTAGTACACGCAACAGTGGGTAGGTGAAGGTGTTATATTGCTGCTTTTACTTACCAAACCCTGAGGTCTAGGAGAACACCGCGAAGCTAACGCCTTGGAGATGAGGTCGTGTGCTTTGACACTTCAAATTGATCGTTGGTTCGATACATATGAGGCAAAAACCAGGCGCGATATAGCGAATATACAAATGCATATTAGATGACACCGATGACCCGGCACTAAGATTGGTAATAAATACATCTTGCCCTTATGCCATATAAAAGAGCTACTTAGCTCTCAAGTAGCTGGAATTTGTGCCCATTGGGTGTCTAGTTCGTGGAATAGAATATATTTATTCGAATCATTCGCATTGGTCCTTTAGGTTTAATATGTAAGAGGTTAACGATGGAATTTCATTTGGCTGCATGGAAGTTACCATAGGGCAATGATGACTTAGATTAGAGATGGCTAAGGTGAGACTCAACGTGCTTCTTATTTGCCGGGACGTTTAAGCGGACGAATCTGAGTGCAGCCATTCATCCCTCAGATACAAGGCTAAATCGTTGGACCCAGCTAGACCGTCCAATGCTGGTCATAAAAAGGATGCATGCCTCCCGGGTAGACTGTCGTAGTAATTGCAGTACTGATAATCATGGCAACCGTGACATAGCAACACTTAGCACCGATAATTAGGTATGCAAGTCTCCATTCATCAGCTGTATATGCCAAGCGTTTGGAACTAGATGCAGTTTTTAGTTGTATAACGTGTGGATGGCTACAGGTAAACGCCCACAAGAAACACAAATACACAATTATGACGGGCTAATGAAATTTTCAAAATATGTTTCGTTGTTTTTTTCTGTTTTTTTCTCTTTTTGCTGGTATATATATATATATATATATATATATATATATGACAAATAACCCAGAACATTTATTATGCGTTAAATATATAGTAAGCTAATACTAGACCGAATTAGCAAAGATTACATTTTCCTTCCGTTTATATATTACCATCATTTCAGAACCCGTTAAATATGTAGTATGCTAATACTAGACTGAATTAGCAGATATTACGTTTTCCTTATATTTATAAATATACATATATGAAGTGATTGTTTATTTTTTTACCCAATCAGTATTGATCCAAACATATATATTTATGTCAAAAACGCGGTCTTTTTAAAATGGGAGTATATGTTAAAGCAAGGGTTAGAGTTAAGTTCCACAGTTTTCAAATAAACTTAATGTTTATTTTTGAACTAGGCTCAGATGAACTTTACTAAACGTTACATAATATACACAGGTTTTGCCTGCCTAAGATAGACGCTTTCGTGCGGAATTTTTAAAAGATGGATCGGCCTGTCACCACCAGAATCATCATCATCATCGTCAATATATACTCGTATTCACTAAGGGAAGCTCAGTGAACATACGTTCGAGTGCATGATGACAACTGGGTGGAGCCGCAGTGCTCCCGCTTGTCTCTCGGATATTGCTGGTTTAATACATTCACATAGCCACATATGACTAATTGTTAGTCAAACCACGTTGCTGCAGCCAACTGACGACGATGACAAGGACCCGCCTTAATTATGTCCACATTCTTTTTTCGGGACTCGAACCTTGATCCCAAGGGCACCCAAGTTATGATACCGATGACCAGGCGGTTTGGTTGGACGACAACTCATTTTATCTCCGAAATGTGTTGAGTCCTTATGAAAAACCGCGAACAGCAGACGAACTCACGCTTTACTTCTCTTGCTTACTGCAGGGATAACCCATCTAGCCGCCTTGTGTGCGGATGTTTTAAATACGCGACATTCACCTCTCGTCAATGAAACTTGTTTTGATAGCTGCTTGTTGCTTATCTAGTTAGAAGGCTTTGTGGCAATTTAAATGGCACAATATCTCGTGGGGTTGCCTGCGAACGGAGGCTGGTGCTATGTACTGCATCAATGAATTAGTTACGAGAGCTCGCCAGGGCTTCGGCAGCCGGGGACGTCTGTATACAGGTACTTCAATAAGTTCTTAGAATGAAAACCGAGAATTTTCCAAATCATGTTTTTAAATTTTTCTTATTCGATATACTCCCCGAGAAGCTCAATACACTCTTCCCACCGAGATTTCAGAGCTTTCATACCTCTTGAGTAGAATTCCGCGTCGTTAGACTGAAAATAGGCATTGACAGCAGCCTTAACCTCTTCATTGCTGGAAAAACGCTTTCCACCGAGACTATTCTTCAAAAGTCCGAAGAGGAAATAATCAGAGGGGCCAGGTCTGGAGAATAGGAGGGTTGTTCAATAAGTTCGAACCTCAGTTGGGCCAGTTTTGCCGATGCTTGCCGGGACTTGTGTGCAGGAGCATTGCCCTGGTGAAACGGGACAACCTTCTTCTGCAAAGCGGGCCGTTTCACGATGAGTTCTTGCTAACGGCAGTCCAACAGTCTTGCATAATATTCTCCTGTGATCGTTTTACAGCTCTCAAGGTAGTCGACCAGCATTATTCTACGTTGCTCTTAAAAAACTGTAGCCATCACCTTTCCGGTCAATGCCGTTGTCCGCACCCTCTTCGGAGGTCCTTCATCAGGTGCACACCATTGGCAAGATGCTTCTTGGGTCTCGGGAGTGTAGTGATGAACCCGGCTTTCATCGAGGATCATGAATCTGCACCAAAAATCCGACAGATTGTTCGACATCTTGGCCAAATTTCGCTGTAAAGCCAAAACAGGCGCGTCTTTTTGGCCTTGGTTGAGCAAATGCGGCAGCCATTTTGCTCTAAGTTATTTCATCTTCAAGTTTTCGTGTAGGATAAAATGCACACTGCCTAAACTAATCCCTAATGCCTCCGCTATTTCCTTCATGTTCATTGGCTTATCTGTGCCAAGAATTTTTCGCACTTTCTCTACGTTTTCCTCATCAGTTGCCGTTTTTTGGCCCCCTGGACGTAGTTCATCCTCGGTGCTCCTGCGACCTCTTTTTAACACATTAATCCAGTTGGAAACAGTGGCAAAATATGGCGCAGAGTCACTGTACGTCTCGTCTAACTCAATTTTTACTTGGGTCGCATTCCAACCTTTGAAATAAAAATGCATGATAACCACTCGAAACTCTTTTTTCTCCATTTTTAAAAATCACGCCGATACGTTGCACGGGAAAAGCTATCAAACGAAATCGCAATGGCCAATCACCATAATATATTGAGTGCTAGCAGTCGAAAAGTTGCAGTTCCTATTAGCGGTGAAAGCGTGCCAAAATTTGAATTCTAAAAAGCTCATTCTAAGAACTTATTGAACTACCTGTATATATATACCGAAAGTAGCTGAGCATTAAATAGAGTCTATCTAATGGCGGCGTGGTCTAGGGAACTAGTGCGCTACCGGGGTGTCGCCGGTTCGATCCCCGTTGTTGGTCGAATTTTCTTTGAGCGGTGCTCATTGAAAATAGATGATAAACCATACCGCTGAGAATCAGCGGCCATGCTGCCACCAGAACTGTTGGAGAAACCCTAGATAACTTAACATGTTCGGCGCTCGGTGCATTGAAGATATACCTCAGGTTAAGTGCCAAGTCCGTAGGGGACGGAGGATAGTCTAGAATTAAAAACAAATATCCCTCCTTTTAGGCTAGAGTCTACCTTCTCAAACTCTCTTAAATTTCATTCAAATTTTTATTGATTTATTTAATGTTCTATATATTTACCACTAGGCTAGTACGTTCCAGCCAAAGTAGTACGACCGAGACGAATTGAAGAAGAGGTGGGCATTAAATCTACATGCCAACATCATGAAAGTTTGTCGTCATTCGTGTCTTTTTGAAACGAAATTGGACTCAAATAATACACATTCTATGTATATCGATGCGTAGCATGTCAATTATCACTAGGACGGAAGAGGGCTGGGTTTAGAGTGACTCAGAGACGAGCATTTCAAACGGAGACAGGAGCCAACAAGGCTTGTACACCACGACCGAGTGCATATCTAGTGCACCTATATATAGCTCCTAAATGCTTACTAGTTCTCTTGTATATATATATATATATATATATATATATATATATATATACACATATAGGAATCAACCAAATTAGGCAGGTGAATTCAGAATGCCAGAAGGCAGTACGACTATTGTGAGCATCAAAGGACCCACTAACGCGTGTTCCAATGAAAAGCATGGCATGCACCCCATACCAACCGCCCCAACCAGACTGCCGGAAGACTGCCAAGGTCGTTCAAGTCCGACGCGGAGGGCGACTGGCAAGACTAGACATCATCTTTTATGCTGTGGTGAGCCTCTTGAGTTCGTAAACACGTTTCCCTATATCCCTTCGCCTTCATTATACGAACCGATGGTGTCATAAACTCTGCCCTGGCTGATATCTACGGTGTGTTGGGGAAGGAACGTCAAAGGACTTTCCGTTGATGCAGCGGTGCGTCTTTTCATGTCAGAAGCGCATTCCAAAGCTGGCATACTGCCTAAACAGAATATGAAAGCACCTTACATAGGTGACTTTTAATTCCCTTGAAAACGGTTTCATTCTGTGCATGACGCACCGAATCTGCGCTTGTCTATCAGGGTGGGAAAAGTAGCTGTAGGTTGGAGTGGTACGTCGTGCTCGGTGACATGGCAAGGTGCATTCGCGTGCGCCGTGCGATCGACCGTGGAGACGCATAGGTGCACGGATTCGATCCCCGCCGTTGCACATTTGCATCTATGTGGTCCATCTTTCGAAGCAATGCGAAAGCAATTCCATGAACGTTAAATGTTGGATGAGAGTCAGCCCGAAAAGTTTTAGCTGGGAATACCACATAGGAGGGAAGGTAGCGGAGGCTGCGGCCGAGCTTAAGACTCTGGACGCACTTTCATCTCCGTCGTTGTGCGTAGGAGCGGTCTGCAACAAATGTCCCGTTCACACCGCGTACATCGTGTATGACTATCAACACCTTATGTGTTCACAGTTCTGCAGTTAACGTCACGAGTGATATTCTCAATGCATCTGTCTTTCTCGGTATTGCGTTAATCACTCAGTTGTCTGGCGGGGTCTTGGGAGAAGCTTGTTTTTGCTCTCGTTAGAATGGTGGACAAAAAGAGGCAACGGTCAACGTTGTAATATAAACATATTAAAAAGGGTGATGAAACCAGAGTTAGGACTGGGTTAACTAAATTGAAATTTAATTTGCGAGCCTGGGTTATATTAGATCAAAACCTTGCGAATAACATGCTTTTGCAATATTAAACTGTAACAATAAAAGCCCACTTATGCTACAAGATCACCAGATCGCCAGCGACGGTTTCATTAATACATATCGGCATATCGACTAAATTAACATAAGTTGTAACAAAAACAACAATTTGTTTTACTAGTAACAGCAATAACAACAAGTGCACTAGCAACAACACCAACTGCAGAGTTCCATTCATTCCTGTGGTGATGGCTGTTAAAAGAAGACTGGGATATGGAGGAGGATTTCAAGCCGGCCGGCCTAAAAAAAGAAGGCCTTTAAGCCTTTTTCGGTCGAGAGTCGGCGGAAAGGCAAGCCGTTTCAGCGCTTCCCCCTGTCGTCGCCCCGTCTCCCCCTTCGGGCTACACTCGACTGCTTGTTCCCCCCATCCATTCGTTCGTTCAACCGTCAATCGTTTCAATTTCGCCGCGACCGGCGCGCTGTTCTTCGCTTAACAACGGACCGGACGGAAGACTCTGGGCTGGTCAACGGACGGTCAGAGCTGTCCTGCCGTCCTGCCGAACGGTCACGGCGAACGGTGATGGCAGCGGGGCGGTGCGAATCATCGGGATGGTCGTCGTCTACAGCTACGCTCCTCCTCTGTTGTTCTGAGTCCTGCAGTTCCTGCTGCTGCTGCTGCTCCGAAAGAGCGGGCATGCGGTCATTGCTTATGTTGGTCATAGTGGACAGTTCAAGAGAAAGCAGAGAAAGAGAGCATAAAGAGAGGTAGTCAGACATGGAGAGAGATGTAGGGAGAGAAGCGATAGACAGACCAGGAAGGCTAGGCTACCCCACCGACCTGTGGGGCACCAGCAGCAGTGATGGTGGGAACAGGAGAAGAAGAAGAAGCAGCAGCAGCCCGCTGGTCGATTCGTCCGCTCATCGATGAAGCTGGTGTTCGTTCGCTTCGTTTCGCTTTCGTGCGCTGGATCGCGTCGCACCCCCGGTCCCCCAGTTTTTCATCCCGCTTTGCCGCTCTCCTTGAACCTTTACTTATCCACACGATCTTTAAATCCACATGCTCTGATGACCTTCTCCCTCTATCATCCTTAGAAATCGAAGAAGTTCTCGCTACAACAGCGGCGGTGAGGGGTGATAGGGGTGCTGAAGCAAGAAGGAGCTGCTACCAGGACATTGGTGGACGGTGGACATTGTTTCGCTGCTGCTGCTGCTGCTGCCGAAAAACCTCTTCACTTCGATTTTTCGTTGCCGTTATTGTTGTTGTTGTCGTTGTCACCGCCGTCGTTTACGTTGGTGCTTGCTTGCCCTACTTCTGTCGTTCGTCTTGTCCAATTATCGCCCTGATCCATCGGATCGTTGCCGGTCCCGCTCTTGCGTCCTCGATTTCAAGCCGACTCGAGCGGCGGCTTCAGTCAGTCCGCCGTGGCCGTGGCTGCGGCGTCGGCGGCCGCAGCAGCAGAACACATTTTGCCTCGCTCTCTGTGTGGACGTTATCAATGGACGACGACCTCTGAGCACAGAGTCTCGAGACTCTGAAGAGAGTTTCATTTTAGAAAAACTCACATATATGTCTCACAACCATATGGAATATAATATATATATATATATATATATAGGCGAGCACTGCCGAGTGTGCAAACGTATTGTAAATGATTAATAAATCATCACAATATTTTCTATATATACGCACATGCTGAACTAGAACGCTAGATCTAAAACGTACAAACATTGGCCATCACGTACATCTAAGATAAGTTAATAAATATCAGCACTTATAAACAACGCGCTCCTTTTCAACAGGATCCTTTTGTCGTCCAGCGGTTATGGATTTACCTACCGCATCGAAAGAGAGACGAATCTGGATTTATTTCATCAGTGCACTTGTGACGGCAATGGAGGTGAGTGATTCGTTAGTCCTGAGCGAATTAAACAGATACATCCAGTGGAAGCCCTGCGTAGCTTCGCAGCGCTATCAAAGCTCATCTTTGAAAGCCTTAATTAGGGTAATTATGCCCGCCTCGTCGACGAACCATAACAGCTCCTCCTGCGCACTTAGTCTTGTTGACATCATTGCAACGAATGTGGCCGTATTATAGGCACAGTTGCCTTAATTATATTGTTAGTTTGTTCAAAACATCGGTGCTCCAGCATTGCCGGTTGTATAGCTTTGTTCAGGATGTTTTATATTTGCATTTAGTTTGATATGCCTTGAAGTTTCCCAAAGCTCAAGTGAATAAAGGCCGTTAGTGTCGTTTTGATTTATGCGGAAATTCTTGGGCATAGCCTAGTTAAAAATACTATATAGCTTTATACCAACATTTACTTAAGTTTTAAAGTTTTGAAAGTTGGAAGTTAAAAGTTCCAGGCGACGTAAATATGTATTTTTACTCTTTATGATACTATACGTCGTGGTCGCTATTTGTGGAGATTACGCTAATAGAAGTATCCTTAACAACTGTCGGGGTCCACCCAAAGTGCATTAACTTACGCGCATCACTGCTGGTGATTCGGTTTAAATAAGGTGCTGAAAAAGAGAAGCGTTAAGGCTACTGCGATTCTAAATCCAATATGACTACTGCTCTTTTTAATGCAGTACCACTTTTATTCATAGGTAAATTTCTGTATTTTGCCTTGCAAAAACAATAATAATTACAAAACTGAAAGCCAACTTAATTGTATAAAAAAGTGTGTGTTATAATGGTTAATTACCTCTGCATTGTGAGAGTCGTGCGGGACTATTGGTTTCATTCAATAAGTAGATACGATTAGGCTGAAGCGTGCGCTCATTTATCCATACGCCAAGCGAACAGTCTGTTCGTGCCATCAACAATCTCTCGTCATACGTGTAAGTGTTATTATCTCGGTGGACGTGAAGTCATAGTACGCGATTTGTTTATCAGCACTGCTGAGAACTTAACATGCGACAGGGCTAAATTAACCGTTTGCAACTTCATACCTCAGCTCACTTTGTAGGGAAGAGACGGAAAGACGTCATCAGCCGCGGTGAGCTTTGCCCGCGTTCCAGCGCTCAAACATTACGCGTTACGCAACGACGAATGTCGTCTCGCGGAAGCCGCACTGCCGCTGTCGGGGTTTTCGGCACGCATATGAGGGCCTTTGGCTAGGACACGCACGGTGGCCGGTTTTTCCGGGTAGCCACGACGGAGCCTTGCGGCAGACACCTTCCTAACAGCAGGTAGGTAATCTAATTGCCCAAGGACGCTCGCATCGTTAGTTGCGACTCTGAAGAAGATGTATGGCCTACATATGGAACGATAGATAAATGCATTTCGTTCCTGTGGGGATGGTCCCGCCTATGTTGCTTCTGCTGCTGCGGTCGCTCCTGTTGTCGTTGTTACCTCTGGCAGGGCGCCAAAATAACCAGTTAGTCGAGCTGGGCACACGCCCAGTTGCCCAGGTTTGTACGTCGTTCATCAGCTTACTTACTCACCCATTTACGAAAGCGTTTTCCGACTAACATCCGGACACACATGCGCATGATGTAATGCCTATTTGCGAAACATTGACAGTAACTGACGCCTTCACAACGTTCGGCCGAATGCAAGAAACGCGAATTGCTATGCATGGCTAATGGCAAAATAGTAATCACATCATATTCACAGCTGTTTCCCACAACTGTCTTGACTAAAAAATAATAATAATTATTATTATGGAGTGGTGACCGACACTCAAGCAATAATAATGTAAGCAATTTTTTAGATGTTATATAATTATTATATATATATATATATATATATATATATATATATATATAATAGCGTCGTCGTTCATGAGACATTACCTTCAATATTAATAATAATATTAATAATAATAATAATTTTCGTGTCAGCCCATAGCGCCTATAATAGAAGCCGCGTTCATACTGAACAGCCAATGGCGTCGCTTGCCTCAGAAACATCGCCTCGTGTCGGTGGCTCGTTATATCCTCGGCAATTTCGCCTAACGATCTTCTCGGTGCCGTCACTTATAGCATCTGTTGTCTCCAATGCGGTGAGCATGAAGCGGTAACTCCTTGACAGCTCGAGATACTGACATCGCCGATATGCGTGTTCTCCGGCCCATCCACACTCGACAGAGCTGTGAGGGAGGCATGAGAGCGTCGTCGTTCATGAGACAGTTACCTTCAAATATAATAATAATAATAATAATAATAATAATAATAATAATTATTATTATTATTATTGGTTAGAAAAAAACGCGTGACTCAAATGGTACAATCACACAGTGTGAGATGCTGCTTTCTTCTTTATCCGAAATTATGATAGGCAGCTTGCGGCCTCTCTACGTTGCCTATGATATGAGCTGTCAACAGTGTTTGACGACAGCGTCTCGACGACAGCCGGAGGAGCGACAGCGGTTGTAGTTGCTGCAAGACGCAGCAGCAGCAGCAACAACAACAACAACAACAACAACAACCATAACAAGGGCCACGTCAAGGGTTTGCCGTAAATTGCCTCCTAAGTTGGCTATTAGCAGGGTATTCACGCAGACTGTCTGGCTAGAAGGCTGTCCGATCCACCGAGCAAGCGACCGACCTTCCGCGTATCCCGTAGGGTCGATTGCCCGCCGTTGATGATTCGGCGGAAGTCCGCCGTCGTCGTCGTCGTATACAACAGAACCAGCAGCAGCAGCAGCAGTGGCAAACACGAGAAGCTCGTTCTTTTACCTCTTTCTTTGTTGTTATTCTTCTTCTTCTTCTTCTTCTTCTACTTTTTCTTCGGACGTTTGTGTGGCAATGCTTGCCGCCGGTAGATGCCGCTCGCGTAAGACGTCGTCGTTTTCGGCGTCGTCGTTGTTGATCATCATGATTATGACGATGATGATGAGGCGGCGGCGGCGGCGGCAACTTGCCTCGTCGTGGCCGTGCCGTCTGTACTCTGCCCTGCTTTGCTCTGGCAATGGGAGCGGCGGAGAATGGCTGCCACCACCTTCCGGATAGAGCTGTTTTCGCTAGAGCTGCGGAGACGACTGGCGCGACCGATGGCTAAGCGGCGGCTGGCCAATGCCCATCCGGGCCCGGAAGTGCCAACCAGCGCTAACGGACAGACGGATGCGCGAACGAACTCATTGACTGACAAACGGACAGACAGACAAACAGATAGATAGACAACACAGCAGACAGACATTGGATGGTCTCGAGATAGGTAAGTTGGGCGGGCGATCAGCTCCGGATGTCCACTCAGCTCGGGAAGCAGAAGGAAACGAAGACGACGACGACGACGACGACGACGACGACGACGCCAACGAATGTCGTCGCAATGGAGACGAACAGCAAAAAGACGGAACCGACGACACAATCATCAGAAGGTTCTTCTGCCTCTCTGCTGTTTTCCGCACCTTGCTCTTGCCTCTGCTACTACTACTGCTGCTGCTATGCGACAACGATCGCCTAGCGGGCGTGCTTGCGTTTACCTACGCCCACCATCTACAATAGCCGATGCAAGCGGCCATGGTAATGATAATGATGATTATGGCGGTGATGATGGCACCGATGTTGGTGATGTTGATGCTGAGTCTGACAAGGACAACCAACGAAGATCTCACCGTTTAGCCTTGGCGAATCCACACTTCGGGCCGTGTTGGGCGTCCGAGAGCCGCCGCCGCCGCTACCACCACCACCACCACCACTAGCACGGGCACGTCATGCGCTTACCTTCGGATGTTCTTCCAACGATCCAGATACACTCGAATATAGCGAAACAGACCACTGTTTCTGCATCCCGCTACGCCGTCGAGACGTTCACGCAAACAAGTAGGCTTGTTTAGGCCATGTGCAGGAAAAAAAAAAAAAAAAAAAAAAGGACCATGCAGAAGGGTGCGAAGAGAGAGAGGGGGAGAGAGAGGGGATGAGGGGCGAGAAGGAGGTGGGGCAGACAGGGATCGAGTTAGAGAGAGGTGGTATCCGCATCATCATTACCCCGCTAGGCTGAGCGCAGCACCTGAGTCAAAAGGAAATACAACGCGAATCTCTTGGTCCTTCCATTGTAAAGGACTCATTACAAGGCCGCAGTGGAAGGCCGGCTTCCGGAATAGAATTGTTGCAGCAATTGGAACTATGGTTTTTATTAATTATCATGGTAATGACAGAGCGATCAACCGCTTTGATTATTGTTCAACAGGCTTATATGCTCAATAGCCAACATGTATACTCAGAAAACCATTTACCAAAAATATTTCTGCTTTTTAAGCAAATAAATCCTTCATGGTTGATCACTTATTAAGTGATCCGCTTAAGACCAAGGGCACATTTGGTAATTGCGGCTACTTACAAAAAGGGTGACGGTAATAACTATTATATTGCATATAAAGCTAATTTATTCTGTTAATTAAAGAAAACGTTTCAACAAACTGTTTTTCCTATTTAACCGTAATACTTAGGAAGCCCTGGTTAATTGAACCTTTTCGAAGATTACTCTTAACAGTTTTGTACAGAATGCACAGTAATAAGTAGACCAGATATGACGTATTGCTGAACATGCTTCTCTGACGCCTATGCTGATCATCTGCCTATATCAGGGGCGCGTGCAATCCAAAATTGCAGAGCGGTCCAACGTTGCAGACAACAAACAAGTCTCACATAGCCAATGAAGCGTTTCCTTTAACCTACTAGCATCTGTTTAGTATGCCGGTTGAAGGTCACCAGCAAGCCTTAAAATGCCTTATATTGTTATCACACAATTGATTCCCTCCTATTTTTCAGACCTAAAAACGACGTTTTCCTGACACGCTCTGGAGCTGGTCGTATTGCAGTTTGTCGACTATTGATTGTGGGGCCATGTTATAATTTTTATCATGTGTCCAGTGGCTCACATGCCGCTGACGCTCTAACGTAGTCTCATTTAACGCGATCCATCCACTAAGGAGTTAGCTATATCAGTGAAGCCCGCAGATTAAGTATAGAACTCCGTTTTAACTGGACATTCCCATTATATCGTGGAGTCTGTCCAGAGTCAATCGTGGTTCGTGTTTGCCGTCGTCGCTGTAGGTGCGTACGTTCTACTTCATTCCAGACCTTTGCCAGCTTAGGAAAGTATGTATGACAATCTATTTTTGGTCTGAATAGGAGTTCGCCATTGAGAAGTTCCAATGTCGGTAGCGGTCGCTGGTAGAAGGTCTATCCAACCGCCTGCGTTTGTTGACTTCTAAGAGTATTTACTATCCGGAAATCCATAAAGTCTGAGGACTATCATCCTGTTGTTTTTAATTATACGAGCTTCATTGCTTGGATAGGCATGTAGATATAGGCCACCATTGCCCACCCAGTCTAAAATGGCTCCTGCAGTCCTATCATTAATTCATCTCTTATCCATTGCCTCTTCCATTTGAATATACAGGCTGAGTTTCATCGCGGTTAACACAGCCGTATATATATATATATATATATATATATATATATATATATATAATGTGACTTCAATGTTCTGGTTTGTTTCTGGAGTAGTGGTACTCTTGGTTCTACTATAATAAGATTTCTCTCAATGCGGTGGTTCACGTTGAATTCATGCGGGGCACATAGAATTTGTTCAAGAGCAGCTATGTGTTGGCTTTGCCATTCGTTAGACTTCGAGTGTATAATTAGATCTCTGTTCTTTGAGCTGTTCGTTAAGTTTGAGTGTGTGGTTCTATGTTGAGTTTGTTTGCATCCTCTGTGTGCCCTTCCAGTCTAGTTTGGTTTAGACTACATTCATCAGCATATGAAGCGTGCTGTGCAGGGCCGTTAACTTTTAGCGGTTGATTTTTTTAAGTGTTTTTTTGGACTCTTGCCTCTACGAACTGTACAGTTTTATCTCGTGTTTACGGTTTCAATACGTATTTGCAAGTACTAGATTTTTAGTAGTAGTGGCAAAGTCTGCTTTTAAATGCTTTCTATGTTTCAAGTCTTTTCCTTCCATTTTTGTTATTTATGGCGTGAACGGGAGAGGAATTAATTGTCGTTGTTGTTGTTGTTGTAGCTTTCGCTGTTGCGGTAGTAGAGCTGTACCCGCTGTACGACCGGGTTCCCCTGGCTATAGTATAGTCATCAATGATCTGACAACAGATGCTAGCTGAAGGCGGGCAGGGGAGCAGAGGAGAACAACAACTACGACGACGACGACAACGACGACGACAATGATGATGGCGGCGGCGGCGACGACGGTGGCGTTACTGCTTGTAAACGTACGTAACAATCTAATTTCTTTTCCGGCTCGTTCGGGCCGTTCTAAAATTCATCGCCGCCCCAGGCCAAGGCAATGGCGTCACCACCACCAGTAACAGTAGCAGCAACACGGTCGTTACTATGTACGACTGGCGCCCGTACGCCCAGACCCCAAACCGCCTGCCCGACCTCCAGCAGCAGCAGCATCAGGGATCGACGCGGGCTGGTAGGAGGTTGAGCGTTCGCCGAGTCCTCTACTGGTTGGTTCGGCCATTAATCAGTCGGATCGAGTGCGCAATGGATTGTGACGACCTGTCGAGGCCTCTGTGTTGTGCTGTCGTGTTGCCGCCAGACAGGTTGCATCGCTTTGTTGTGCCATGAATTCATTACCTCTTGGCGTTGTTATTCACCAACCACAAGAGCCTCTAACTCTCTTTCTCTCTGTCTTTCTCTCCATCCTTCCCTTTCCCTGTCTCTCTCTTTGGGTCTCGCTTTCGCTCTGGCGAATTTCGTCCCTTGTCGTGGGGATGAGGTCGTAATCTCTCCGGCGTCTCCTGCCTCCCGGTGAACGAACAGAATGCATGAAGGCATATGCATAGATGTGTGTATTTACTTTTTACTCGTATATAAAGGGTATCCCAATCCGGTTCGGACACATTTTAGGGTGTGCTAGATTTTGTAAAACTGAATTTTTTCAATGTAATAGAGGGGGATGTTGTGTTTAGGATTGACAGTGAAATTACAAATTTTTGTTATCCCGATGTGGCTGGCCGGACAAACTTTTCAAAATTGCCGATTATCAGAGATAAATAAATGGACGGAACATATCAGCGTCTTCGTGAGAAAACTCTACTTGATCACATCCCATGTGGCTGACTACTTGTGATATGATTATCTCATGAGATTTTGCCCACCCCCCGATGTCGGATTCTCATAGAGTCTTATGTTTAAGAGGCGGGTACGTTAGCTGCCGCCAAACACAGACAACACTAGCCGCTAACTGGATATCGATTTCTGCAAACATCTATCAATACGATTATCCATCTTTCGCTAGCCATATTGGATGTTTTTCAGACGAAGCAGGCTTCTCTCGAAAACGCTGGTGTGGTATATAATTTTTCATCGAATATCACATTTTCTTGCATCTCTAATCCCCAAACAAAAAAATATATTTTTTTACTTTGATTCATTCATATACTACGCATGTGGAAATTTTGTACAGAATAACATGCCTAAAAAAATCCTTTATCGGCACGTTGGCGTCCTTTTAACGAAATATACAATCATTGTTTGGCACATTTGTGGCTGGATTTTAGTGATGCAGGGTCTAACATTTTTGTGTAAGATCTGTGTGATTGTATGTTTGTGGGCATAAACTCTTTTCATTAAAAACCACAGAGAAAAAAAGCTCGAAGGCATTAAAACGCACGCAACTAGTGTGGGGCTTACAAACCCACTAAACCCATGTTCCTTCTCACCCTCCCAGGCAACCCCGGATTTGTGTGGCTTTTCTTTGACACCGTAAATAAACGGTCTAGACGGCTAATTCTATTCGCTTAAATGAGATATCACATGACTACACGTGTTCGATGTTGGGATTCGGGTTGGGAGAACATGCTGGCCGCTTTATTAAGCAATTCCTAGCTTCTACGAGGTACCCGCGAACAAGTGCAGTGGTGTGCGGTCTGGCTTTGTCGTGCATAACGGGGAAGTTGTGATTAGCAACACTTTCATAAGGCACCACGTAAGGTGTTCCGTCAGAATTTTATCAACGTACCGTTAAACCTCGTTCTTCATGCGAACTGTAGATTTGAGGGACTTACTTCCATGAGTTTGGTTTTCCTGCCTAAGGAAATTGCACCAAAAAACATGATTGAATCGTCGCCGTATCTGACACGCTCTACAATACTCTCCAAACCGCTCTCCTCATCGCCGGTACACTTTTCTTGTTTGTCGTTACCGTAGAAAGACATTCTAGTTTTATGCGAGAATAGAACGCCCTGTTATTGATCAATTGTCTCTTGCTTGCTGCAAGGCATTGACGGAACTGTGTCTGACAGTGCAAACATTGCCGTCAAGAAGCTTCCACAGGGAATAGTCAAGCGGGTTAATTTCCAGGAAAGTACGGTGGCCATCCTTCGGATGTGATAAACTACGGTGCGTGAACCTCGAACCAGGCCTGCGTTTGTTTAGCCTTACGAGAAGGCACCGAATCGCAGTTACTATCGCACGTCGTTGGATCGTTGCTGCAGCCATACCCGATGCGTCCACAGATTATTAACAGTGACAAATGTATCATCTGTAAAGTCGATATTTAGAGCCCTTCAATTAAAAACTTTTATAAAGGTTTTTTTTAATTCAAGACCACCCTTCGTCTCCTACGGGCTTGGAACTCATCGTGAGGCATATCTTGACATGTTGAAACATGTTGAGATTCAAAGATTTTCCGAACGCTCTTTGTGGCGGAATACCGCCGATAATATATATATATATATATATATATATATAATATATAGGAAAAGGTAAAGACAGAGATTAACCAGGCGGGACTAGCGAGAAGTGGTAGAGAAAAGCGGTTGATTTCGGGTCCGCGTACAAAATGAAATCCTTGGATCTTAACGGTATGGTTTATCATCTAACCCCAACATAAATTCGATAAAGAACAGGAATCGAACCGGCGACACCCCAGTAGATGACAACCATCACTAGCGCACTGGTCCCCTGAGACTACGTTGCCATTCGTATTTGGATTTGTTTTTCTTGTGAGGCTCGGGAAAATGCTTTATACCGCAGCGCTAATGTGGAGGAGCGTGTGGGTAGTGTGGGACTCCCTGATGGAACGGGGTTACCCACTAAAACTCTTAGTCCTCACGTTTACCGCCCCAGGGGTCGATACTGTTTGCTAGGTGCGTTTGAAACCTTATGGCGCTCTTGTCGTCCGTCACGTTCGTGACGACCGCTCTAGGGTCAGCTCTTTGTAACGAACCTATCCGTAAGATTATTAACTTGTTGTGTTTTTTAAGCTATTTCTCAACCGTAAAATTATGAACTTGTCGTATCCTGAAAGCCTTTACCATGATATGATTTCTTATGATTCGCCTCATGCTGGTATTCAATATTTTAAAGTCACGAGCAATCTTTGTAGCGTTTTGCTTCGTATTCCTCTTCAACTGGTATTTTACTTTCACTTATTTACTCGACTAGTTGCAATAGGCTTTGGTTCGCCGTTGTGCCGCACAGCCACCGAGACGGTACCCGTATATCGCTTATCACAAACTTTTTGTAGATTTTAAGATGCTGCAGCCCGTTCACAATGCCCGTAACACGCTTGTACGACCAATTGAGCGCTACCACACTATGACGCTTCAATTCCATGGTCTGTAGCGTAACCAAACCAGCACGAGGTGATCAAACTGAACAAAGAGAAGAGTCAGCCAATTTGTTTAGTGCTCTACGAAAACATTCGTTCATTCAGGCCAGCGCGGCAAGCTTCGAAAAATATGAAACACCTCGCCATATATATATATATATATAACTCCTGATTGTACTCCTATTGTTGCCGAAGTCATCGGAGCAATTTATATATTGAGTCGTTTGATGGGCTTTTAAAATTAGGTTAAAAAAAAAAAAAAAAAAAAAATATATATATATATATATATATATATATATATATATAACGGAATTGGGTAAAATATTTTACCCAATCTGGTGTGTAAATAAATCATGTGAAAATATATAACGGTATTTAAGGAGCTTGAATGTTTGTTATGAGGCCGAGAAGCCTTCTCCATGGGGAAGAAGAATGCTGGCGGCATCAGCGGACATGTTGTATTTTTAGTTAGTTGCCAGTTACTTTTTCATAACCAAAAAAAGAGATATATTCATGGCGGAAGATTTTTTCGATAGGTACTACTGCCGTAGAACCAGGTAGAGCACGACGTAATATCATTGTGCTGTAGTATATCTGGCGCATATCGTTGATGCACCTCCGAAGCTCTTTAGCCTAGAGGGAAGTTGCATCTCTCTGATAAATAGGGCTCCACTTACAGCACCCAATGTGCATGAGTTCTATGCTTTGTATCTGAAAGCACATGCAGTACACTTTCGATGGTCTTGCCAAATCGTCACGCTGTCGGCGGTGCACTCCGTAGAATGAATTCGTTGTCAAACGCCTTCTTGGTCGTATCTCATCTTTCATGTTTTCCTCGCAGAGTGACGTTCCCTCGGAGCATTGATCGACGTTTGACAGCAAAAGCTGTTGCAAAGCCAGAAACGGTCCAACCAGCAGCGGCTCCTGTCGCACCAGGGAAATTTGCCACATGGGCTGCAACATGGACTGATAGAGTAGGGGTGACGCCTCTTCTGCCGTTCGTTTCTGCAGCTGGGACGAACAGGTCGCGGACGCAGGTCACGTTCCCGAATGTTCGGGGTTCGGGCTAGAGCTGGTGGACACGTAACGGACGGCGACAATGAAATCCCCCTCCGGGTGGGGTCCCGACAAGAGACGGGACGGGGGGCAGAGGAGTAATGCTTAGTAGCAAGCGATGGCTGTCTGGGAGGGCAATAAGTGACGAAAGGAATTTGTGGCAAGGCTCACACGCACGTCGACCGGGGCCTGGCCGATGCGAAGCGGGTGACAACACCAACGACGGCATTATGTCAACAAGGAGAAGACGCCGAACGGCCAAACGGCCGGCCACAACGTACGTGGCTTTGCGCCGCCGCCGCTGCCGTCGCCGCAACTACCACCATCATCAAGACCACCGCCACCACCATCACCACCCCGATCGATGATCGTACGATGTGAGCTGCCCCATGACCCGGCCATCTACACGCGTATTGTAACTGAAAGCTGTTTAACCAAGACAAAGCTCAACAAGGGCCAACGCCCCATCGCAAAGTTGCGCATCTTTAGCGGGTCCTTGTTGTATCGAAGTCGGCGGTCCGTCGACCAACGGGCTAGAGTGACGATTCTGCCGTTCACCTAACTAGCGGAGACACTTAGGGCTCAGGTATAATTCAAGGCAACACCAGCTTTGTTGTCGTATGATTGTCTGTCACGCAGGACATGATCCAATTCGCAGGCGGTTGCATTCACAGAGCTAGAGTGCACTCAAGTTGAAAGCTGTCACATCGTGTAACAGTCTCACAAATCGTACTAGTATACTTGTTTATGTTATAGAAAGGACTAGAGTAGTAGAATAGCAAATGTATAAGATTATCATAGAAATCATCGAGCTTTTATGTCAACGCTGAATAATGCCGTTACGATAGGAGCAGACCAAAAGCGCTCATCAGTGCTTCACAGCGTTGACGTCACTGCGGTGGTAGCAGTCGTAGTGGTTCCCAATGAACGAACTGAAAGTTGTAAAGGATGCGAAAAGGTCACACAGGCATGTTGTCTGAGCAGGTACGTAGGTGCTTGCTGCTTCCTTGATTATGTCCCGGCGTCGCCATGTCAGCAAGGGCTTGCCGTGCCTGTCAGAGCCTAGCGGTGACATGAATGTCCAAGCGATTCGGTTCTACTTCCACTGCAGTGCCGCTGCTGAGTCTCTCAATAAGGCTTGTAGGAGGGCATGACAAGCAGGACAAATAAAGAGGCGGTTCGTTCGTTTGCTCGGTCCCTTCCTGGCTGTGACTGTCCCTTGTGCGCACTGCGTCTTCTTCTACACATCTCATCGCGTCACACTCTTGCGGCTGTCACTAACAGACTGAAGCCATCACAGTGATATCCTATTGCCCACACTATTTCTTTCTCTCCCTCTCTCTCTCACACACACTCTGGTCTCTCGTTTTTTTAGATTTGGACAATGCTGCCCCGTTTCCTTGCCCCATCTCTTGGTGTGCTCTAAGGGTACTGGGGGCTATGAAGGGGTTCTCCTGAGAAATCCGTTTGGGGGCTTTGCTTTTTTCCCCTCCCTCTCGTTCGTTTGCGTTCCAGCGCCCGGGCGCCAAGGAGAAGCGGTCGGTGTCGTCGGGGAATTAAGATTCCTCCTAGCTTACCCAGCAGCAGCAGCAGCAGTAGTAGTAATACATGGCTTGGAAGGGGGACGTGTGCACATGAAGGTGCGTTCTCTTCATCAGACGCGTCTGATGTGCGAACGTCTCAAAACAGCACGCCGAGACATGCGATGAAGCAGCAAATAACATCACGATGACGCTTCATATGAGGTAAATGGATGAGTGTTTTGAATACGTCTCGACCAGCTGCACAAAGCGTCTACATATTACGGGTCGCCGCACCACGGAGGCTACTGAGTACCTCGAAACGAAAACCGTCGTGCGCAGTACTTCAACGGGTAGGACGAAAACATAAGAGCAGATCCCAAAAAGAGGAGTGCACAATAGGCATCTAGAGAAAGAAAGAGTACAAAGAGGATGAGTAGAAGAACTTACTTCTAAATAACTCGGTACCTAGCAAAACCACAATTCGTTTTATTTATAAAGATATTCAAGTTAATAATGAGTAGAATTGCATTGGCCGTGCCAGCGCACGTCTGGAGAGCCATTACGACAAAAAGTTGCACTTGGCTTGGCGCAACGACACGACACTTTCATGATGTCCGCTAGATTGATTTAACTACTAGTGCATACAGATAAAAATGAAATGTATGCTACTCTATGTTGTTTCTACTTGTTTCTGAGCCAACAATTGCGTAGTATTTTGTGATACTTTGTTGTCGATACGCTACCTGGTGTAGCATAAACAAGTACAGAGACAAGCTATTATAGATTCATAATACGCGCTTTACTTACAATAAAGGGAAAATGTACATTGCAAGAAAATCACAGCATTCATGCATAGGTTCGGGTTGCTCTCCAAGGAAACAGGGACATTACAACTTCCTTTTTCGCTATGCATTTCGGTTCGTAGCGAACCTTAGATCGCGTATGCGAATGTCTACAGTTGAACATTTGACAACATAATTATTCATTTTGTATGACCTTTTGTAAGCATTTTTAGTCCAGTTCTTTAAAAACATTAACTATGTCCTCTACGTGTCTGTCCTTTCGTGGCACACCGCAACGAAATGCAACTTTATCAACAAATTTATTTAAAACATTCTGCAATAATTGTCGATCTTTCTCGTTGTTGGAAACCAAGCAGGAGATGCATACGTCAGTACTGGTTTGACATAGATATTAAATAGTTGCATATACAATTCAGCATCTCTTAGAACAAAGGATCTGAGAATCCAATTACACCTTCTCGTCGCTTTCAGTGCCACCTCTCTACTTTGCTCTGAGAATTTTAAATCAGGGGTCATAACAATTCCCAGAAATTTCTTAGCGTTCACACTTTCGAGGGGGCAATTATTCATTTTATAAACAAATCTTGTATTTTTTCGGCCAAAATGCATTGTTTTGCATTTCGGGATTAAAAGTTTCAGGTCTAAACGATTGTGTCCAGTCATAGAAATCGTTTATACATCTTTGTACCAATTCGCAGTCTCTTACTGAGTTTGAACGACGATCAGCATAGATCTTGACGTCATCAGCATAGACCTTAAGTGAGACCTCATTTGGAATTACAGACGATAACGAGTTTGTGTACAAGATGTAACATAGACAGCTTAGTATTTTGCCTTGCGGACAACCAGACGTGACTTTAGCAGGTAATGAAAAGCTTTTGTGCACCTTTACTGTGAAACTTCTATTAGTGAGGAAACACTCAATCCACCTTAGGATTCTTGGTCCAACACCGTACATTGAGATGCAATTGATAAGCTTAGAGTGAGTTGTTGACTTAAACGCTGATTTAAAATCAAAGTGCAACACATCAAAATAATCTCCAGAATTCAACATTTTTCCAAATCTCGCACAATAGTAGTTTTAAAACAGTTGACCTTCCCGGGCGGAAGGCAAACTGTTCCTTGCAGATTAAACTCTGACCATTGGCATTTTGATATATAGCATCCGCAATAACGCTTTCAAAAAGCTTCGATGGTCTACAGGATAGTGATACGTTACGCTTATTTTCAAACCGAGATTTGTCGCCTTTTTTTATGTACAGGGCAAACGATTGCAGTCTTAAACATCTCAGGAATCGAGCCGTCATTTAAGGATCGTTCGAAAATCATTGATAAAGGTTAACAAATATCGAAGCCACAATGTTTGTAGAAATAGCTGGGCAGACCATCAGGCGTTATACTGAGTTTAGACTTGAGTTTCAATAGATGACGATAAGGTGTTCAGGCGATGATTTCCCCAACTATTTCTGCATAGATCATATCGGGCATGTATTTGCGTATTAGAGGTTCATATAAATCTGGGTTGTCTTATTGCGATTAGTGCACTTATAAGGTGTTTAAAATTTACGAGGGCAAATCGGTAAGTTCAAGTACTTTAAATTTTAAACTGTTAAAGATCATAACAAAAAGTAAAAACGAGTTCTAAACTGAAATCACCAAGGTTGTTCGGTTTGTTTTGCATAGAAGCGCCATTCATCAGCTACACACAAGCTACATTTGCGCTAAGCTCTGCATCAAGTCAGGTGGTAAAAACCAAATTACATGTTCTCAAGAAATAGAAACATTGTAAACTGCTTTATGGCGACTAAGAAGTTACCCGAAACACTTTGTGTACGTAGTACCGTCGATTTCGCGACGGACGTGAAGAGATCGGGAAGGCCGTCGACATCACAGACGAAAACATTGAATAAGATCTGTTGTAACGGTCTTGACCGATATGTTATGCGTTAGAAGGCTGGCAGAAAAGTTCCCGAAAATGTGGGATTGCTAGCCCATGGACGTCCGTCGGGAAATGTCCGAATGAAACTTTCAGGCGGTAGCAGAAGACCCTTGATTGGAGGCTGATTGTAGGAGATGAATAATATGGGCATATAGTTACGACATCGAGACTAAAGCCCCATCCTCCCAGTGGTGCTTCCAACGAGGGATGGATAAAAAATTCGGCTACAAGAAAATCATCTTTCTCGAGTGTTTGCCACCTGGTTCTATGGGGAATACTACCACAAACTTAAGACGATTGCTCGAGCTTGTCTAATGCAACAGGCTTGACAACATTTGGGACCTCCATCACAATAACGCCCAGGCGGTACACATCGTCACTGATTTCGAAGTATTTGATGAAAGATGCGATTCCTTTATTTCCGAAACCTCTCCACTCGCCCGATCTAGATCCGCGCGACTTTTGCTCGTTTCCACAGATAAAAAATTGAAGAGACAGCGTTCCAAGATTAGGGGAGAAGATGAATTAAGTATTCGTTTTTTTCTTTTTATAATTATGTGTTAAAACTTTTCGATCTACCTTCGTATATACACATTTGTGGAGTCGATTTCAACCTTTCTTACACGAATGAGCTGTACTGTTTTGGTAATTTAATCACTGTAAACTACTTTAGTAGCTGTAATCACGTAGAATAGCCACAACGTAGCCGACGGTAGAGCCGTTGTTGCGCAGCTGTTGTCCGCTCCCGCACAAGGCCGAGAGGGTTAATGCTTCTCCCCAAAGCACGTCTTACAGACGACCTGTCAGGGTAATGGAGATATTGATGATCCTTCCTCGGTTGCGGGCGTAGAACAGAAGCAGCGATTGCATTACTGACCCACCGAAGACATTGGATTATCGCTACGCAGCAGTTTGGCCTTAAAGTTACTGTCGGCGACCTTCGTTTCGGCGGGATCTATGACGGCAGATATGGATCTATTATAACTTCATGTCACCGCTATTGCGTCGCATCACCAATCGGGTTAGCTTTGGACGTCGCCGGTCAGTAGTGAGTGACCTTATCAAGTTGGCGCTTCTTTATTAAAGGTCGAATAGATATCGACTTGCGTTTCCTGCCAAGAACACTGCCAATGGTTAGTTCAAGCGGCTTCAGGATACAATATGTGTGCTATAATTCATATTGACAGATTTATTATTTTATTTGAATAAGATCAACCGTTGTTGTTTAATTCCAAAAATCTGCAGGTTTTGCATTGTTTTGTAATAAACCACGAGATCAAATAATTTTAAGGTTTAAATAGAACTTTTTTAGAATTAGATTGAGTGTTGTTACTCTTAAGTCATTTATTCGTCTATTGCTGGCATGTCGGGCTAGGTTTATGGCAATGCAGCCTGTTGCTTTTAGTAAATTTAGTAAATTGTCAATTGTTTCTGGCGCATATCTGGTAACACTCCCCCAACCATAAGCTTGGTGCATTTTCTGGGCTTAAGTATATTCTTTCCGACTAACCACCGTTAAACTCTTATCTGTGTGCGTGTAACCTCGACGGTACAATTGGGTAACTACTTCAAAGAGCTACAGACAAGATTTCTCTGAAGTTTGCCATATAAGAAAGTTTACGCCTTTCTTACGCCCGGGGGTAAAGCTTTTGTAGCTTCACTCGGGAATATGAGATTGAATTTTTATGTGGGTCTTTTTAACAGCAAATATTTCCAATGGTGTGTTATGACCAAGCACAAAACCCAAGTGCAGCACCAAATTTCTAATGCGTTACCTATACACTGCTGATTTGTTTGAACACAATAAATAGATGTCCACACCCGGGTTTGAACCTGCCATCAAGTACACTAGGGGCCGGGCAAAGTGCTACGCACTGGCTACCCAGGCCGTGCCGCCATGTTATTCCGTATGTGGTCATTTCGTCTTCACCTAGTCGCCCCGACAAAGCAAAGAGTTGCTGAAGTCGAGAACAACTTGAGGCAAAAAATGATATATGGAACATTGCACTGTTTGTCCTTACAATGTTCAAAATATTATATGACATCTGAATGAGTGGTCAAAACCGCATGCTTTATTTGTTTGTGTAATTAAATCTCTTTGGGTCTAAATTATTAACTTTGAAACTTAAATGCGTACACAAAAATTCCGTATAGTTTAGAGCTCCGCATGCTTACTTGTATTCACAGTCAGTCCTTGATTGTATGTTTGTGATTTTCTAAATCGTATCGCTGTTATCAGCAGTTCTTGAAGGTAGAAGCCGAACCTCTACGTTGTATGTATACATTGACTTTCGTTTGACTCACTTGAAGAAAGGCTTCTATCGTACGAACGGTAAAATTTCAGTGAGATGACTTTTCTCTTACGAGTATTCCTGGCTGAACAGTAGCAGTGGTTAGAGTTCGCTTACCATCATCTGCTGCCTGATTACACTGACCACTTCTTATGAGAGGTTTTGAAAATGCAAAAGGCACATGCATCCCTATTAGTTGTAAGCGACTAGTGTGTGATTTTTTCTATTAACTTATTCTGACCAGAGACCTTATCTTCTACGTGCGTCACGCAGCCATCGTGTGGTTTTCGCAATCATTCGGAATTTTGCTTTGCATTAAAAAATGCAGGTTCAAAAACTGTGTTTGACGTTTATTATCCACAAGGTAGTGCAAATGTTGCAAGTACTACCTTACTTCTGTCGTTGCAGCTAACAACTACAATACACGGACCGAAGGGCACACACTCATGTGTGCTTGTTCATGTTCTGAACATCTTGTCCATCTATGGAGCATATAAACGATTTCAAGTTTTTGAAGTGTTTTTATAATGGTTAACTTGCTTGAAGAAGATTCTTCTCTACACCCTTCAGTAGTCGTGGTTAGATTTTGCCAATTTGTAGCATTTTGCACAGCGTCCTTTATGAGATTGCAAAAGTGCTTTCCACATTTTGGTTTATCGTTAACGGTAAAATCATACACGAACGCACCCAAAACAGTCTGAGTTACTTCGCGCGGCACTGGTGCATTTTATACCCATGAGGTAAGACATGTCGCATTTGTCTTCTATGTGTCACATTATTTTGCATTATAATATCACAAAAATAACGTACCATGCAAGAAACTGTCACTATTAGGTAAGTCAAAAAGTTCGTCGGCTTTCTGGGACCACATTTTTGAAATTCCCGCGCTCTGCAGCAGGGCCGCCTGAGAGTGCGGCTAGGTGTTTACATTCAGGAGCAGACCAGTGGCGGCGCGACGGTATACCGGTTCCAACTTTACCGTTTCGTTTGCGGAATTGGCAGCTGTTTGCAATGGAGGACAAAAATACGCATTTTCGAAACATTTATGTTGTTCTCCTACCGTGAAGGCATAAGTGCAGCGCAAACAACCCGGAGGATATGTGCAGTCTACGGCGAAAACGAAGTACACAAATCCACAGTCGAAAAGCGATTCGCCCGTTTCAAAGCCGGAAGCTTCAATCTCGAAGATGAACCGAGGTCAGGACGACCCAATGTTGTGGAGACCGACGAAGTCATAAGCCTGGATACTTCGAACCCAGGTTTGACCATAAAAGAAATCGAAGATGTAACGGGAGTCTCCCACGGAATCGTTAGGAATCGCCTCCATGATGCAGGTTTCTCGTGCAAGCGGAAGATCTGGCTACCACACGACCTCAATGATAGGCAGCTTGAAGGGCGAGTCAATACCTGTCACGCACTCCTCCGGAAGAACTCGAATGAGCCATTTCTGAGGAGATTGATAACAGGCGATGAAAAATGGATACTCTACAGAAACGTAACACAGAAAAGAAGTTGGGTCCCCAGAGGTTCTCAGGCCGCAGCTATCCCTAAACCCGAAATTCATCAGAAGAAGGTTATGCTGTGTTGCTGGTGGGACTGTAAGGGCGTCGTGTATTTTGAGCTGCTTCCAATGGGTCAGACGATCAACTCCGTCGTCTACTGCAGCCAACTCGAAGATTTGAAGGCTGCAGTAGCAACGAAGCGCCCGGAATTGTCAAACAGGTGGGGCGTCACTTTTCAACATGATAAGGCGACACCACACAAAAGTTTGGCCACCCGGCAAAAATTGGCGGAGTTTGACTGGGATGTGCTGCCGCACCCAGCTTATAGTCCCGACCTCGCACCATCTGATTATCACTTGTTCAGGTCTCTCCAAAACTCCCTTGATGGCACAACATTTGAATCATTTTGGAAGGCTTATAAAAAATCACATCACTCAGTATTTCGACGAGAGGACCACTTCTGGAGAGAAGGCAGACTTTTTGATAGAAAAAAAGAGTCGATGTCAATATATCGAACAAACGTTGCAATATATATGAATAAAAGAATTCTTTTCTATAAATAAGTCTTTAAATCGGTAAAAGAATTTTAGACTTACCTAATATATACAATGTTTTGCATAGACAATATTCACTCTTGAGCACCCATGGCTCTCTGCAGATATTTTAGGATTAAACAAAAATTGCTACGATAAGAGTCGTTAAATTACTACAATTTGAGAGCCTGGTACAGAGTGTTTCTAGAAATTTGATATGAGCATACATGAATTGTAGATCCTCGTTAACAATGTTTGGCAATGAACAGGTCTCTGAAAGTTTTGCTACGGAATAGAGTTAAATTACTACAATTTGTGACACTGGTGTTTGCCCGACATAAGAGCAAATGTGCTGAGCGATCAATCCTCTGATATTTAAACCAAGCACACCGCCGTGTTCGTGAGAAAATTCTGCTTCGTCCAAAAAACATATAAGTGCTTAAAAGAGAATTCGCAAAAAATAAAGTTCTTTATTACTTTTACGCCAAATGTTTCAAAATAATTACCCTAAGACCACTCACAGCGCTACAAAACGAACACATTTAGCAAATACGCATTTCATAAAGATAATTTTGGTACCAAATCTATGTCAATGCAAGCTGTGGTTGCGTAATAATTAAGATTTTTCGGCGCAAAAACACCAGTGTCACAAATTGTGGTAATTTAATTCTCATTCCGAAACAAGACTTCTTAGAACTTATTTTCCATTTGAAAAAAACATTTGCTTTAACGAGCTCTTCAATTCTATTGAGCTCTATCGCTTTAAAAATATTCAGTACAGAAACACCCTGCATATGTATATATATAATGGTGGATCAAAAAGTTCTAATACATATTATCTCATTTGCCGTAATTGACATGTGCCACGTTTTTCCCATTGTTAAATTTTTATCACGCGCCGTTCAGAATCGAGTTGAGTTGCTCCTGCGAATTTTCTTTATCTTTTCTATAGGCTCGAAACGCTGTATTTTCACATTTTTGTTTATCAGTGGAACACGAAAAGGTCACACGAAGCAAGAAGTTCGGCAAATAGGGATGTTGCGCAAATATAGAAATCAAGTTTTCCATTAAATATCCGAACTGATTCAAAATCAGTCACGAGGCGGGTGCGTTGGTATGATGGGGTATTCAAAAGTTGTTTGCCCAGAGTTCAAACCTCTTGCGTTGGACGCTCTTGCGCAATCTTTTTAAAATTTCGCGGTAGTATTTCTTATTGTCCCAAGAAACAGATGTCAAAAGTTCGTGAAAAATTATTTCTTGGTATACAGTCAACATTATTCTGGTGTTAAATCTGCTCTGTCTAAACTTTTTCGATCGATTCTATACTTAAAAGTATAACTGGAGGAATTGGGCTTTGGCCATGATGTGTAACTGTATACTCATGCCTCGTCTTCTGTAATCACTTTCTGAAGCAATCCAGGATCCTCTTGTACCGCCTGAAGGTTCAATTCGGACATTTCCTGACGGACATAAATTTGCTGGAAATTCAACGTTTTTAGGACGAATTTTGTTGCCAGTTTTCTGACGCATAAGAAATAATTCGGCAATTTTTAAGTACGGCATTAACGTTTTTTGTTGTTATTGACACCAAAAGCCATTACGAAGGGGCCATCTTTGGTTCCGTCACGCCTGTTGCGAAATCGGCGGTACCGTTTTTAGACACTGCTTGATCGCCATAAGCAGTTCGTAACATCTCCATCACTTTCAAACGTATGAACTGATTTTTGACACTGAGTTTGATGTAGATTTATTGTTTCTATATTTTCGGCTGCTTAAAAATCGTCGAACCTCGTATTCTTCACTTCTTTGAATCAAACTCGAACAATAAATGCCGCCACGGATAGGCGCAAAATTCGGCTTGCTTGTAGCTAGTGAATGGCGTGCATCTAAGTAAAACAAACTGGAAAGCCTTGATGGTTCCGGTTCAGTTTGTAAAACTCAAAGAACTAGAACGTGCCGATCCGCCTTCGTATATATATATATATATATATATATATGCACACGCGTAGTGCGCGTTTTAGGACGCCGCTGTTTGTGACTGGTATGAGACGGACAGAGAGACAGACAGATGATGATCGTGGTCGTTTGTTTTGCCTCTGTCTGCGCACTCAGCAGTACCGACGTTGCCCCGTGTGCCAACAACGAAAGAAGCGAACGTCCGGCGGACGACCGGGCGATTGGCGTGGCCACTCGCCGGCTCGCCGACTCGCCGATCGGCTGGATCGCCTGGATAGTCAGCTCACTTAGCGGACGTTCCGGGCGCCGCCGCCCGTCTGGAGGATTTTACGCTCGACCTGCTCCGTATCGGGCAAGATCGAAGGCAGGCAGGCAGGCAGGATCTATCTCTCTGGCCGGCTGGGGCAGAAGCGGCGGCGGCGGCAATGGCCGCCCTGCAAGTGCCTGGCCGGCTGGTTGGTTGGGTCGGCGTTTGACTGGGTATTGTGAGTCACGTTGGTGCAGAACATGCCGACAGGCCAAGGAGTTCGTTACCGAAGCAACTAACGCACGCATAGCCGTGCTGCCTACTTGCCGCTTGCTCTGTGCACTACTGCTGCTGCTGCCGCTGCCGTTGCCGCTGATACTGCTTGGGGAATCTGGCGGCATCGTGCCAAGACGCCGGTCGAGGCTATCTTCGCTGTCTGTAGAGAGAAACAGCCAGGCCTACCGAAAATAGGGAAACTGCCTCAAACGCCAACGACAACGACGACGACGACGGCAGAGCGGCCGCCACGCAAAATAGTTTGGAGCCGGAGCGAATTTTCGTCAGAAGCGGCAGCTGCAGCTGCGGCCGCAATAGCTGCGAGCCAACGAGACCGGTTCTATGTAGTGATCGGAGTAGTTGCAGTAGTTTGCTATCTCTCTCTCTCTCTCTCTCTCTCGATTGTCTTATCGGACCGCCGCCAGTACGTGTGATTTTCTTCACCGCACGCCAACTGAGCCAGCCGGCCGATTGAACGTCGGCAGCTGCTAGCGTCCGTTTAGCGTGCGGCCGGCGGCGTTTGCTGCTGCGGTGGGGACGGACAAAGCAAAGCCTCTTCGAACGCAAACACAGTCATCGAACACACGGTGGTCGGTTCGGAACGTCTTGCATGCACGAGGGTGGCTGCGGCGCGCGGATACGTGGTGCGCTGCGCCCGGAAACGTCTGCACAGCCCGATCGGCCGGATCAACCAGATTGGCCGAGTAAATACGCTATTGACAGAGATACGCGGGCAGAGATAGTTGGGCCAATTTCGTGCGCTGTCTAATTACGAGAGGCGGTCTGTTATTGTTATTATTATTATTATTATTATTATTATTATTAGTAGTATTATTAATACGGGATACTCGCGCATCGGGCTTAGTCGTCGGCAAATGTTGCGGAACTGCTGACTGTGTAGCCAATAGCGTTATAATGGTCGTTATCATCATCCTCAGCCAGGAAGGCTATGATCTCTCGGAGCTCCGCGAGATTCGTGCCGGAAGGAAACCAGCACCGATCAGATTGTTTAAGTACTCGTTCAAACATCGATAGACGTCGTTCGTTTGTACTCGGACGGTCTAGGGACCGTGGTACCACAATGATTTGTCACGACTTGTGCTAATCCGGTGTTGGCGTTTGATCAGGCTTCTTGATACATCTAGTAAAACAGGCATATTGCGAATATTGCTAAATCGGTATAGGTCCGTCCTATTAAATAAATAGCATGTTAGTACGAGGAACTATATATATATATATATATATATATATATATATATATATATATGTACATATACATATATATTGAAACATACATGTCAAAGAAGCGCCGCACACCAGTTGATGTCAGGCAGTCTTGAATAGCAGCCCTACCAAGAGCTTATGTTTATGCAAAAATCCTTCTCCCGCTGCCTTCCTCTATATTTTCCCCAATCTTATCCTGGTTGTGTTGGCCACGAGGTCTCAAACATGCCGCTAGACATGGAGTTTGCGTGGCTGTTTATCATAAGACACACAAGCGTATCTCGTTGGCTTATCCAGCCAGCGAAGTGTTCGCAACATGGCATGTGTTGGGTTGAGGAGCGTTGGCCTGGATTTAGTGGAGTTCGCATCAAACACAGTGTGTCTACTGACAGGGACCTACCGTGGTGCTCGAACTCCTAAAGTGTTTCATCTTTTCTCGTAGCTTACTAGGTCATACGTAAAAGTGCGCAAATGTTTTCATAGCCTCGATAAATGGTCCGTTCAAAAAATATATTTCGTACACACGTAAGGCAATATCTCAGTGTACTTCCACGTAACGTCTACCGACACGGATACACCTCGTGAGCCGTAAGATTCTAGCATTCCAAGCGTTTAAAGCCGAAATTATATATATATATATATATATATATATAGTTTTTCTGCCTTTTTTCTCCTACATAGTTGTGCGAATTCTCTGTTTGCGGGAGAAACCAGTTCAAACGCATGAAGGAACCGATTACAACCGGCGTGTTAGGAGGAAAATTCTGCACAACGGAGGACACTTTACTAGCTTGCGTAGCAAAAAGCGAATACCCAGATTAAGGAAAGTCATGAAATGTCGATATTTTACGTTAACGCCTTTTCATGAAAAATCGTACATTTTTTTCCATTGCGACCAAAAATGTACGTTAAAAGACCACTCTGACGCAATAGCAAATTTAAATGCCCATCATTTTCGTACCAAGGTGATGGTGCTGCGTTACGTAGTTGTCAAGTAACTAAGCATTTCGACAGTCATAGTTGTTATGTTTTACGTGCAAGTTTTCACGTTCAGACCGTACAAAATTTGCCAAGACGTTTCCGCCCCCTCCTTCCACTAGGAAAATTTATTCTCTTGCTGAGTTCTACCAAACCTCAAAATATGTACCTAACTTTCTCATACGCTCTATGGAACATATGCTAGCCTTCGCGTGTTCGATATGGCTATAGAAAAAAGCTTAGTGACTTGACAACTACGTAACGCAGCACCATCACCTTGGTACGAAAAGGACGGGGGCATTAATTTGCTAATGCGTCAGAGTGGGTCTTTGGACGTACGTTTTTTGGTCGCAATGGAAAAAAATTTACGATTTTTCATGAAAGGCGTTAACGTAAAATATCGAACATTTCATGACTTTCCGTATCTGGGTATTCGCTTTGGTTTGCTACGGCAAAGCTAGTGCAGTGCCTTCCGTTGTGCAGAATTTCCTTCATGCGTTTGGACTGGTTTCTCCCGCAAACAGAGAATTCGCACAACTATGTAGGAGAAAAAAGGCAGAAAACTACTTTTATAAACTTTCACTCTCTCTCCTAAACAAGACGTTTACCCGCGTCTTCCCTCCATAGGACAACTTATTTTCTTGGACGAGTTCTTATCAAACCCTCGAAAAGAAGTACTCTTGATATGCATTCTCAGTATTATTAATACGTTGTAATACGCTCTGCTAGTAAACATTTTCCACAGTAGTGGAGATAATGGGCATATCACGTAAAACCAGGTCAAGTGATAGAGGGTTGGTTTGAAAACATCCTGCGTCTTGTTGTAGTAGTGGAGAAGCCACTGCTGTAGATTCTTCCTGGGGTGCCGCCTCGTCATCTCAGCAAATAAGTTTGATAGGCACTTTATCACATACAACTCAGTGATACCTGCGCAGCCTTTTTAGATTCAAATTACCGGTTAAACATCACTGTTAGTGTGATAATGTTGATTATAATTTTTTTATAGCTAGCTCTTTGTTCTCGTCGCTGAACTTGCGAAAGAGAGAAAGATGACCACTTTCTGCTCTGGGAGCGTAACAGCGGATACATCCAGATAGTATGGCCTGTGACTAGTTTTGAGAAATTGACTAAGTATCTTCGTCCGAAGCTCTTCAAAATGTTTAGAAGAAAACGACAGAATTTTATCTTTTGGCCAGCATCAAACCTTGAGGCACTCAATAAGCATGCTGTTACAGATTTACTGTGAAACGGTCACGTGCACACTATGCAGCGAATGGGCATTTAAATGCAATACCTTTCCTGGCTATGCATATGAACTGTCGTGGTTTTCCTCGATTCCTACGCACATTACGTCCGTTTTCACAGGGCTCATGCACTAAATAAAAATATCCACAATAAAAGTGTGAGAACGTTGGGCAGGCCATTATTTCAACACACCGATCGTTGTCGTTATGGTTGGGGCTCTTTGTTATCGTCTCAGCTGTTATTATTATTGTTTTTGCTGTTACCCAAACTGCAATTATTGCTAACATTGTGCTTGTTGTTGCGCCGTACCCGTTATCGTGGTGATAAATATTTTTGCCGCTACCGTTCTATTTGGTCATGGGCAGTATTGTAACATAAGCCCGAGTTCTATATAGCTATATTCATATACAAATGAAGTTGTGTTGCTTGGAAATTGAGAAGTTGGCTGACATTCTTCTTCTGAGCTACTAGGGCACGCTTGTCGTTAATGTACCCAGTAAACTAAAACAAAACGCAGGCGGGCGTTAGGTGTAATCGGGATAGGTGTTGGCATCAATTTACGAAGCGATTTCTGCCGAAACCAGCGGTCTTAGGCAAGTTGAACGATACCTTACTGGATCGTCATTTAGTTGTCTATGTTCTGGCTACTATATGCCGGCATTTTACTAGTTTTCTCGGTATTCTCTGCTTCCCTGTTATTTTCCTACGAAAATGTATGCCAACCTTTAGAGCGATTTGCCCTATGTAAGCGCGGATTAATTCGTTGGTGTGCACATCGTGTTCTTCATCTGCTCAGGTCAACATTCATTGACGAGAGGTTGAGCAAGAAAGATAGCCGAAATGAGTAAAAGGCGAGAAAAAGGAAGTTAAGTGTAGTTGTATTATCTAGGTATTTGTTGGTTTGTGTCTGTGTGTGTGTGTTTGCATAGGAGCGCAGTCTACATGGATGTGTAGTGAACGCGTAACTTAGTATGCGCTGGCAGCTATTGATCTTCCTCCGCGTTCCCAAGGGAGCTCGCGCCGCTGCTGGCGGGAAAATTCTCGGCCTTCCCTGAAAAAAACTCGTCTTGCTCTTCCCAAATTAGATCAGACTACTGGCGGCTTCCTTTAGCGGTAGCGGGCTCGTTTTCCCGCTCAACCATTTGACGGCCGTAACGTTCGTGTGCTCCTTGTGGACCTGCGACACGCCAACATTTGCAGAACATGGCAGTACGTCAGAACCTGGAATCTGCCCAACTTCACACAAATTGTTAGCTGTCTGCCTAGGCTAAAATCCGAAAACACGTCGTACGCAGATATATTTATATGTACGCGTCTTTGTCTTAAACCGAAGTCGCTATCTGCCGCCTGGAGTAAAATATCTTGAACACGTATTGTTGAGCAGCTTTCTCTATAGTCTGGATGTCAAACAAAATGTAAATACTTCCAATTGATGTATCGTAAATAGAAGCATCTTTTATACAGGAGTTGCTAAAAAAATGAAGCTAACTGTCTCAGATTTCGGATTTCTTGCTAAGCCAGAATGTACAGCCGCTGAATCACATATGACGCGTCGCATTAGCGGATTATTTTTTTGGTATACGGTATAACAACAATAAGTATGTGTAGCACATGTCAAGATAGATTTATAAGAACATCACGGTGCCCCACATGTTTGTACAAACTATGGTAACTATCTAACTAGCAGCAATTTGATCAATATTTATGGACAGAAGCAACTTCCAGATACCGTTTTTACCTCACTCATATTGCGTACCGATCTTTCAATTCTTGTTAAAGATGCATGCACCGTTTATTCTGTTTTGTCGTGTTTATACATTACTTGTTTACTCTCTCTGTCATGTTTCCTGGAAGTTTATATACTGTGAAGGGAACGGTTAGCCCGCCCAGACTTGCCTCTTTATATCGGATCACGCAACCGTCGGCCTTTATGGCTGCCATTCACAGCTAACTATTCGAGTGAGCAAACGTGTGATGCATTGCAATTGCGAGCTCTGTTTGGCACTTCGTCTACATCAGTTCGTCCGAAGCGTTGAGTCAGATCGGTGTTTACACTCAACATACGCATAGCCTTGTATTATAACTTACGTTTCTGTTCAATTAGCACGACTAAACTGGGGGTCCGGTACGGTGGAACCTATAGTATATATGTACATCGTTCATATACTGGACAGTGTTCTGCCCTTTCGCTCCGTTTTCTGCGTGCCCGTAATCTCCCTCGATCCAGCTAGGTTTTATACTGCGAAAGCGTTGCTGGACTGTCTCTGGTTTTACCGTCCATCTGCTTAGTAATTGAATTAGCGCGGTTTCCTTTCCCTCCCAATAGCTTGTCATCGTCTGCCCCGCGTTATTTAACACCGATTATTAAAAAGGGATAACAGCTGATATTTTCCTGACTCGTGTAAAGACGACACCTCGTCATACTTTGTGTGTAGACACTCATTGATATTGTTCGCAGCATCAGCCGCTTCTGTTCAGTTTGTGCGGACAGGTGGTCCTGGGCTTTCATATTTCGTCCGCACCACAACCAAGCAAGCTCCTCGACAACACAACAACGCGAACGATTGGTTCTTTGGGCGGCGGCGTGTAGTACACATCTCGCCCCTATACGCCAGCCACAGCTGTAATTCGTTCTCTAATCGAATTGTTGCCGCCAATTTAGCTTCGGTTGTTGTGGCCTACTGTCGGAATCACTGCCCCCCCCCTCACACTGAAAGGACTTGAATTCGCCGGCCTACCGTGGCCCGGCCCGCCCCGCCCAACGTCGTATGTTGTGACTCGTCGGTGCCTGAAGAGATTCGGGCGGTGGTGCCAGGAGAGCAGCAGCCGCCATCTCGTCGCCGTCGTCGTCGTCGGCCGATGGTGGCGTTAGCGAACCGTCACAAGTCTCCAATAAAGTGGAAATCACGCCCGGCTGAACGACGTCTCTATGTGTGTGTTTTAGCCCATCGCTCGTGAGGCGGCAAAGTTCCCCTTTTCCTCGTCCTCTTCCTCCTCCTCCTCCTATATGTAGCAGCCTGCTGAAAGGCGATGATGGACTGCGTAAGATTTAGCAGCAGCTTCGGGGTAGGCAGCTTCGCTCGTCATTCTCCCGTAATAGTATTTGGAAAAAATATTGATTGCATTAGCTGACTAATGTTAACTTGTTTATGCTACGACAAAAAAAGAAATAAATAACTCTTGCAACTTAGACGAACACAGAGTCGAAGCCGGGCGTTTCGTCTTTAGAACAGCTGAAAAAGGATCTTCGATGTGAGTATAGTACCGTTTTAGATCGACCTTGTTACACAATCGCTTACCGAAAGTGTGTCGGATTTTTTGTCGTGTTTCTATCGTCGACGAATAGGAATAGAACTTTATGTTGATTTGTCTATGTTGAGCACGATGGGAACCTCAGATGGAGCAGTCGACCCGGTGATGAAAATAAGCGATCACTAAACGGGCACGTCGCTGCTGCTGCTGCTTCCAGTCACCTAGAGCAATAGATTGATGTGTCTAGTGAGAAGTTCCGTCGGCAGGGGAGATATAGCTAGCGGAAACGGCGGATACCTTGTTTAAGGGAGGCCTTGCCGTGTCGCCACCTCGGGAGAGCCTTCATTGCCGTCGGTTTTCTTGCTGTTTTTCCCTGCTCCGCGTTCCCTATAGTTGTCTTTGCTGAGCGCTTCCTATTCCGTTGATGCCTCGCACCATAGCGGGGCCATCGGCTTCGCAGGGCCTTATGTCGCCTTTCCTTGTTTTCTTGGAGAGTTAGCTGCTGCCACTCGAGGATCCCTGACGACAGGCTCGGAGAAGTAGAATGGGAGACCGACACAAGATACATATGCTGCGTACACACGGAGGGGAGCATACGGTGGCGGGAAACCATAACATAGAGTATTGTCTGCCCACGCGACGAAGAAGTATATAGCCATATCAGCAGAAACCGCAAGTGGCGAAAACACCAACAATAACAACATACTTAAAAACAATAACCGAGGCACCGGTAACATCGAAAGACACAGCAAAACATGCGACCACGAAACGCGGCGCAGATAGGATGACAATAACAGTAGCTGCAGCTGTAGTGGCAGAGTGTGCAGAGGTACAAAAACAAAACAACAACAGTAAGCATATAGAGTAAAGTATCGTCAGAAACTATACGTAAAGTACCGTATGACGACGCTAAAGTCCAGCCAGAAGCAGTTGCATGACGTAAGAAGTACGTGTCTTATTTTATTGGCTCGATGTTATTATACAAGAGCTCCACGCTATCTTATATAACAACCTCGCACACACACACACACAGACAATCAAACCAACTGTACAACGTGTGTAGGTTTTCTAAAACCTTTTTTTCTTTTTTGTGTCCTGGGGACGGGGAGTAACGTTCTGCCTTTACGTAGATGCTCAACATGTCTTCTTCTTGTCTCTGAGATACGTTGTTCTCCGGTCGAACCACCAACAAGCAACGCGTATAATGTTTCGGCCTAAACCAACAAAAAGGAGCTTAACTCGCACATCGCTTTTGCCCGCATCTGTAGTTTATCTGCTTAATGACCTTACGTGTCCGAAACGGGCTGATCGACGTTTTGGTCAGCCGAAGGACGCATGGTCAGGACAACCACTACGTTGTCGGCTGACTGGCCGGTTCGGTCGGTGGCGGGCGTCGACTTCCAGCGAGCTTAGCTGGCCCAGCCATACTCTCGTGGTGATCTCGTGTAGCTCGTTTCTGTTATTACTAATATTACGATTACTATTATTATTATTATGGCTATTAGTAGTGGCGACAGTAGCTGCTGCTGCTGCTGTAGCGGCGGCGGCGGCTTTGGCAAGGGCGAGGTCTCGAGCCTGCTGCTAAGGCCACAGTGGCCTACTTTGAGCGGCGTACGGGCAGACAACAGCAGGCAGACAGACGGACGCCCACCCTGACCCGTTGAAAGCACGGACGTTCGCCCTGCCTATTCGCTACCAATGTGACTGCTGCAGTGGGCGGTGGTGGAGCGGCGCTGCCCAGAACCACCCTCTTCCCCGCATACTGGTGATGGTGGTGGTGGTGGTGCTAGGCATCGGGAAATCACAGCCCATTTACGACGCCGGAACTATTGTAGGGGAGACTAGAATTGAAAAGACGACACGACGATGCGCGGTTGGTGGTTGGTGCCCAATGCACTTGTGGTTGGCTGCAGCAAACACAGCGAGCCGATCCGCCGCCAACAGCAGCAGCAGCATGAGCAGTGGGAAAAGTAGCACTGGTAGCAGAAGCCATAGCAGTAGCAGTATAGCAGTATTACGACTTGTTGTAGTCGTAGTAGCAGTATAAACGATTGCCCCTCAATGCGTCGTCCCTCTTTTTGTTCGTTTCCGCCTGCTCCTCTTCCAGCTTGAGGCCGCCAGCCTTAACACTTGTCCATTGTAGACTGCACACTGCAACACTCATCCAACCAGGCCCCATCTTCTTTCATTGTTGTGTGAAACGGGAGCCGGCTGTTCTAGTCCTGCTTTTATATATATATAGTGGTATTACATATAAATACGGCGACGAGTGGCGAGCAGAAAAGCAAAACGAACAAACTCAGTATAGCAGTCAGTATGCGTTCGTGGCGGCGGAGTGCGGTCGAACGGTGGATAGAGTTCATCGAACGGAGGGAAAGCCCGGGAGGCCCGATACCTAAAGCCCCCTCCCTCTACCCAGCATCAGCAGCTGACCCGCAGACAGACTTCACGCAGGGCGGTCACTAGCAAGTCGTATGGGATAAAACAGCAGCCGAAGCTCGACTCAAAACCGTCAGGAAATGAACGAATATTTCCCATGGGACGTCTACTGGTCAATGTTTTCGCACGATGAGGCCAAGGCTTAAAGCCATTCCTGTCTGAGATCGTCGTCGCGGTAGCGTTAACCACGTTCCATAACGGTATATATATATATATATATATATATATATATATATTGCATAAAGGTGTGCACGTACACGTGTGATAATATGACATAATTTATCTTATAAGAACCTATGCTGAACAATGAAATACCCTATGATGGATTGTATTTTTGTATGCCCGCCTGGCCAGCAGTAATCTAAACAAACTAGTGATATACTTTGAATGTGTCACAGTTTTAGGATTTAAAAAATGTTGAGAACTTCGACTATTTAATTCGGTGTTATAGAAATGCTCTAGCGAGAGTCTGTTTGCATGCTCTTTTGTAGGGCAGTAAAATTACATTGTTTAAGGGACGAGTTTAGGAGCAAAAGCTTTGAATTCGTGTCAGGACAACATATCTAACGCTATATATTAAAAAGGTTAGAGTGCATCTCTGAAGAAGATGGATTCTAGAAAGAATCGCATCTGAACATCCTCAAAACATCGTACAAAATGACGAAAAGTTGTCACTGCCTGCTGGGTATTCCGAAAGAGTATATAACAGTCGTCAACTTTTAAACATTTCTACAGCGTGCAGAGTCAGAACATATTAAGCGAGATTGCTGTATACCCGAAATCGTTATGTTATAAAGTTAAGCGCAAGTGTCGCCTGACTTTCCGCGGGTTGCTACCGATACCTTGGTTGAAGTGCTGGCACAGGTTTTAACACGTAGTATAGTAGGTGTCTTTCTTAGATCGCGAATCAATAGTGTCTCTGCAGTTTAGGAAAAAAGTGCTCTACAAAAGCCAATATCAACCAAATTTTATAATGAATACAAATATTGCGGTGAACATATTGCTTGCGTTTTTAGACGCAATCGAATTCACCAAACGACGCTCAACATCTTTACGACTACTCGAAGTTGCTTATGATTAAACCTTCTATTATATAACAGAAATGTACCCCTTTACATCACCTACTTCAATTTTTCGCATGCATTCGATCGGGCTTAACATGGAAATTTACTAACAATGATGGAAAGTCTTAGGATTCGGCCCGCGTTAAAGATTAGGTCTTAGAATCCGCTCTCGCAGTGAAAATGACAACAACAGATTAAGCATCACAATTAATAGGCATCTGGAGGTCACCCAACAAAAGCTTCTCATCATTGGAACTAATCAATTTCGTACCATCATCAACCAGACGGTTCACATACAAAGATAATCTTTACAGACGCGAACAACAATGTCAGCAAATAATTAAATAATAATTAGGAACATAATCAGCTGCGCGTACACGAACACCTTGCCAAACGAAGGGTTTAGAAGAAACTGACCACGAGCGTCAGGGCCGACAGCGCCACTACAAACGACTATCAGGGCTCAAGATAATGAAGTTTTTTTCTTATTAATAGTGGTGCTGCTTACAATAAAAATAAGACACGAATCGTAGTAGTAGTAGTAATAGTAGTACTAGTAACACGTATTATCTTCGTACTTTGTGTAGTAAGACTAGAATAGCGCATGTTATTGCGTGCACGTTTGAGTGGGCCCATGAAGCGGCGGGGTTGGCGACTCGTCTAGTGTTGGCAGCGATGATGATGATGCTGTTAGACTTGAGCAGTTGAACGATCATGATGATGATGATGATGGTAATGTTATGCTTGAGCAGACCACGCGACCGACCACGACAACGATAGCGAGTCGGATGCCGCCGCTTGGATGGTTAGTTACGTTAAGCAAGCGAGCTTGCGTGTGCGCTGCTTCTGCTGCTGCAGCTGCTCTATTTTGCAGCGCCATTTATCTGCCTCAAACAAGCTGATTCTGCAAAGTCTCTCCAACGTCCCCCCGTTTATTTCCACTTCTGTTCCTGCGCCGCTCCTCCTGCTCTTCTCTTGCGCAGACTCTTTTTCTCTTTCGCTCTCTTTCTCTCCCGATCATTTGTCCTGCCTTTGTCTATCTATTCCACTCCCTATGGCAATTTATCTTTCTCAATCTCTCTGTCTCTCGCGCGCGCGTTTCCGTTCTCGCTCAGCTTCGCCGTGCTGCGTTCCCGCCTTCAGCGCGAGGCGACTGCGGGACTGCGGCGAGTCTATTCTGTTCTCTCGGTTGTTTAAGACTTTCGTTCCCCTTCTTGCGTTGTTCTGTGCGCTTGGTGGTGGCCGCTGCGTGGATGACTGGGCGAGCGTGCGGGTGTTTGACTACGTAGTCGCTGTTATTGTCATTGCTGCTGCTGCTGTTGTTGTTGTTGCTGTTGTTGTTGTTGGTGTCGTCGCCTTCGTCTTGGGGTTGGGAGGTGTCTTTCCGGCGCAAAGCGTATTATCATCACACTCAGCACCACGGCTACTCCCTTCGCATGGTCGCTTTCGTATCGTGTAGCAGCGGCGGCAGCCACCGCAGTCCTCGCTGCTGCTGCTTTCTCGATCATGATCATCATAGGCTTCGTCGACGGCTTTACCATCAACATCAGCAGCAGTACGACAGGAACTACACAGTGTGTGTGTTTTCGTTGCACAACGCCTCCACGTTGCCCGCCGTCTCGCCAAGCCTCGCCTATTGCCACTAAATGGAGCCAAACCAAACTCTTGGCGCCTGGGTGCGTCTGTCTGTCTGTCAGCCAGTCGCCTTTTCAGTAACGGACTCTCTAGACCGACGTCGGACTCGACGTCTGTCTGATGCGGCCAGGCCTCCCTCTTCTTCTTCTCTCGTCTTAGCCAGCTGGCCGGTTAGCTGAGAGGCTGTCACGACCACGTCATGGCCGCAGTTTGTCTGCCTCGTTCCGGGTTGGTGGTTGGTACTTTGGTTGTGGGTGGCCCTGCCCCGTATCGTCCGAATGAACGAAGGAGCTCCCTCAGTTCCGTTCGTCCCTCCGTCCGTCTGTCCTGGAACAGAAGGACACGACGCATCGTGGCGTGCGTCCAGAACGACAACAGCTTCGGCCACAGCAATGTCGCTGGCTCGAATACACCGAAAGCACCATGGTCGACGATTCCCCTCGTTTCCCTTAGCACTACTTCGGCTTCTGTGTCGTTGCCTCCACTAGAACCATCATCACCACCACCACTCACTACAATCTCCACCTTTCAGTGTATGTATGTACGTATGAATGACGGAGACGCTGAGATGGCTCATTGCGCGCCTCTGCGCGGCGTCTCGGTATGTCCCTCTGCCGATGCATTACATCTTGCTGCAGTGCCTGATGCCGTTTTGGTATCTCCTCTTTTTCTGCACAATTATATGTGTAGTATAGTCGCCTTCAGCTTTCTCTGTTGATGTTCTTGTTGTTGATGTTGTTGTTCTTATTGTTGTTAGTGATTCTGTTGATGATGCGTTTGTTACTAGATCCTTTGTCCTTCTTGGCCTTAATGCGTTTCACTTTTTGCCTGATCTCGCCTTAGCAGCCTTAGCGTGGCGGCAGCGGCGTCCCGTCCTGTTCTTCTTTTGTCACGAGTAGTTCTTCTTTCATCACATTGAGATGAGGAAGACGGCGACGACGAGGACGAGGGCGAGTGACGTGCGACGTACGAAGGCTGTGCAAGTCGAGCCGGCTGTCGGTAAGATTATTTCCTGCTTCGTTTTGGTAATAGTAGGGAGTCATCACAGTGAAGAGGGTATTATTATTCTTTGTGTGTAAAATCCTTTCTCGAAACGTGGTGGTGGCTTGCCGCGGTGATGGTACTACTACTACTACTACTATTACTACTGCCCGTGCTATCCCATCACTCTGCCCCCCCGCTCTCCTATTCCTTCTCTTTGGGACGACGTCCATCGAGCGGCCGTCCTTCGGCTTGGCTGTTCGGCCATTCGATCGTCATCCTGCCCTGCATCAAGGCCTCAACACAGCAGCGATGCAGCGTGCATCGTTTTGCGAACGTCGCCTTGGCTTGCCTTGCCTTTGGCTCACCGCTTGCTTGTTTTCTCCGTCAAGGACTGATACAAGAACTTCAGTGAAGCGCGAGGACGCCGTATCGATCGATCGAGCGGAGCCGTCGCCGTTGCCGTTGCTGTCATTGCCACTGTTGTTCAACCAGGCAGCAGCGGTAAGCGGTCGAAAATAGAGACTTATAGAAAAGCTCCTGATCCGCTATTTTCTTCGACCCTTCTCGATTCGCACCCACACTCCAACCCCACCCTCTCCGTACCCACCTTCCCCGGCGGCAGTGAGCCGACAGATAACCTCGTTTCAAAGTCCCAAGCAACCAATGAGTGAGCTGACGACGAGTATAACGAGTGCCACCGTCTCGAATGATGAGGTTTATTCTCGTCCATTTGGCGTTGCTCCTCTCTCAGGCTGTGCCGCTGGATGTTCTTGTCGCTACATTCTGTGGCCGTAGAGTCATCCAAATTCCCTGTTCCACACACATATACGCATACATGCATACATGGGTGTGTCCTAGACTAGTATTTTCTCTTGCAAAGGCCGTCTTCTACTTTAATTGGGAATTATGTGGGTTACATGACATGGATTGCGCTACGAATTTTGGCACAAGCTAAAGCCATAAGACCACCACAATTCCTAACCTCCAGGAATATATATAACTGTATATGCATGGGGGTGTGCTGCGGTACCTTTTCTGACAAAGGCAATGTCCCTAAGCCATTTTAACTGAGAATTAAGCAAATTGCTCGCACATTGATTGGCAGATTAACATATGTTCATGTGGGTCAAATTGGAGAAAAATAAGTTATCTCGCAAGGTTACATATATATATATATATATATATATATACACAAAAAGAGAGAGAAGCAAAGGGAAATAACGCAAGAAAGAGAGAGAAGGAATTTGCTTTTTGTGGCATCGCTACGTATGCATAGTCATTACCAAAAGAGCTAAAGCTAGCGCTCTATCTAGACTGACCGATGACTATAATAAAACAAAGTCAACCGATGACAACGAAAGCGGATGACCGAATCGCGGAAACGGCGTGGCGTGGCGCGACTTGGGCTGGTCAAAAGTCGGGTGGAGCAAGCCGCTCTGTGCCTCCCGACCCTCGCAAGTAGGTAGCCACCTTAAAACGCTGACTATAAAAGAGTCCGACGAATTAAACGAACACTGTATATATATACAAAATGAAACAACATATATATATATATATATATATTCTTGATATATCTTGATTTATCCGGTGTATACGTTCATAAGGAGACAATTGTTGCCTCTTGCATATAAACAAATAAAACTGTAACCAAATGTAAAATATATATATATATATATATATATATATGCATACAATAAATGTATCTATAAACGCATGATGATTGATGTTGCTGGTGTCCGGGGCATTATATGAGCATTGTGTGCTTGCATGTACGCATAACATGGTGTAAGGTCCTGCGCGTATGTGCAGTCTTCTAGAAGCCGAAAGTAGGAACGTCGGGCGCGTCGTGCACCAACTTTACAGGGGTAGATGAAACGAACCGAAAGTCGACTGACTGACGCTTTTGATGGCGACGTTCATCGCTGAAGAGGCTCCAAAATCCCTTCAGTTTTTCTGAGCTTATTCGTCGATATGCTTCTCTTCCTCTTGTGCACGTCGTCTCGTTTCCTTTTACGTTCGCTGCACGGTTTCTCTGTGTCTATCTGCTTTAGTTATCGACGCTCACTTCCACCTTTCTACTTCACCTGCTGGCACTCGTGATGGCGTTGCTGTTGCTGAGGTTGACGTGAGGTGACTTTCGTTCATCCAGGAAGAAGTTCATAGCCAAAGGCCGCGTCCATCAGGTCACGAGTGAGTAGGTACATCGCAGGTAGACCGAGGTAGGTGCTTGCCTTTCTTTAGCCCTGGCTTGCCTTACCTTTAGCCATGGCTCCATCCAGAACTCAAAGACCTGTCTGAGACGTTCATCCTTCCCGGGTACGCCCTACTTTCGATCGTGTTCGTGTGGGGCTGGTGACCGGGGCCGGCCTTTTCGTACGAATATGGTCGTTTTACCGCTTCACTGCATAGAAGTTCTTCCTCACCCCTCGTTCTCTTCGCGAATGTCCAATAGCAAAAGAAAGAATAACGCTAAAAATGAAGTCGAGATAAACGCTCTAGGTGCGTAGCATATCTAGCGGTAGCGTTTGTGGCGAACCAGGTTTTCCAGAAGTCTGAGAACATCTTGAGTGATTTAAAATAATAAATTTTGTTTTGGACGGTGAGTTCATTTATTGCTCTCTCAATTTTAGTGTGCCTAAGGGTTATGGAAGGCGGTACAAACACTTCTGATTGAAGAGCCAAATGCTGTTGAGTATATGAAAAGCTTTGCTCGAAGACCCATTTTAACGCTCCTAAGCACACATACGTAAGTCCATGTTGACCAACTCAAAGTAAAAATATATCTGATCTTACAAATGTGACGTTCAATCTAAATAATCAACTCTGTTGAACATATGACTAATGAACTAAAGTTTATCTATGAGTAAATTTGCAATTTATTGCAGTGTCGACCAGATCAGTATAAATCGCTTAGTGTTTTCCTTCTCCTTCGTATTCTTATCATGTTTTTTGTACACATACAAATACAAGAGAATAATGGATAACATAAAAAATACCCTAACAGTATATTATTGTTTGAAGTGGTTAGATAATATTGCCTCTTAACACTCACGTGTGTACGTGTTCACGTGTGTACGATAGTCATGGTATTCACGGCATGTAATTATGGCTTTCTATACAGGATTAGTCAATACATACGTAGGTAGCATGCGTATAACCTACTACAACAAACTAGCGTTCCAAGAGACTCCCTATTTTGTAAAATTTGCATAGGACGTGTTTAGTTGTTCTAAGCACATTTGTTTAGAAGTAACCTAAAGGTGTAAAATATGCGTCTAGTTAGATGTAGTCATGATCCGGTAAACGCGCTTTGGAAATTAACACAAATAAAATGTTGCTTTCAATTGCCTGATGTTGGCTGTGTCCGCGCCAAGCTAGACGCACTTGGTTATCACTGCAGGCTCTTCCGAGTTAGAGCAAGCGTTTCGTTGCAGACGCGCGTGCACAGATGGGCAACCTAGTTTCTCTTAATACGCTTAGCGATTCTGTACAGATGTTTAGAAGTTATGAAGGCACTAGTGGGCCGTGTATCTCTCTATCAAAGTTTGCAATTATAAATATTTTGATCTTATCGGTTTGAAAAATCCATGCTACGTTGAAAACGCTTTATAACGTGTTACAGGTGATCCGAGTTCATGTTCGTTGTTTTCCAATAGTGATATTACGAACCGTAATACTCATACTTAGTAACATCAATATCTTTATAAATTTAAAAACCTTCTAATAATGTACTATAATCTTGGTACATAGAACTGAAAAGGAAGAGACTGTTGACTTTTTAGTCAGGATATGGCCTAATTTGGTCTCGAACATAAGTAATTATGGAACCTTTGTATTTGGGGAAGCACCTATTATCTAAAGCAAATTCAATTAACAAATTATGATTACTACTACGTTAGTAGTCACGCGTCTAAGGCGTCCATCTTAGGCAGACGGGCAGACGTCAATCTGCCCTCTAAGGTGTCCACCCACGCGGTACGACTATTTGCAGGCGGTTTTGCAGGGGCGCCTCAGGCGTTAGGGCCGGATAATGTGAGCGAAGAGGAGAAACGCACGAAAACGAGGGCGAGTTCGTTTCAACTATCCATAGACGTAGCCAGGGAGAATGGCCAGCGCTTGCTTCGTCGTTTACTGCCCTCCTACCTAAGGAAAGTTTCCTCGTAGTGCAGTTCCCATCAATGGTACGTACAGCGCCAGCTTACCAGTTGTGGCAATGGCGGTGGCGGTGGTAAATGTGAAGTTGCATTGAATAAGAGCAGCAGCAACAACAACAACAACAACAGCGGCCGGAGCAGCAGCAGCAGCAACAAAAACAGCAATAGCAACAAACTTACTTCAGTCTGGGCTAGACGGCGTTACACCACCCCACCCCATTCTACCGCAGCCCAACCCAGCTGCTTGTTCTGCATAGAGCTACTAGTATTTACCACTGCCATTTGTTTTGCTACCACTGGCTTCGTCTCGCCGACTGCACTTTATCGTAGACATCACGTAGCAAGAACGAGAATGCTTCACCACCATCAACCTTACCTCACCCCACCCCAACACCACCACCACCACCAGCATTAGCAGAAACATCACCTCGTAGACCTGGCCGGGTTATTAGCGCACACGTGGTAGCGACGTTTGTCGTGCCGGTAGTAATTGTAGTAGTCATGTTAATAGTAATATTAGTTAGTAAAGTGTACCAGTCAAAGCTGTATTATAAGAGGAGGTATTATATCACCCGCAGCTGCGGCGATAGTGGTTGTTGCTCTTGGGGTGGTAGTGGTGGTGGTGGTAGTGGTGATGATGGAAGGGAAAAGAAAGTGGCAGTAACAACAGCACAAGGTAACATTGAAGTTACAACTTACATACCTTGAGGTAAGAAGGCATTTATCCTGCGTGGGTCAGCGGCGCCGAACGCTTTGTACGTCGGAACGTGACTCGGAGTTCTAACGAGACACACGCCCACACACAGACGGTTCATCGTTGTCTCGGCCCGGCTTGCACATATCCGTCGGATACGGGACGAAATGTATCCCTTGCCGTCTTCCCCTCCTCGTTCTGTTCTCTACACCTCGGCTGTCTGCATCAGTAGCAGCGGGCATTGTCTCGAAACACGCCAAGTAAGCCAAATGAGGGCAGCACAGACACGACTGTGATGCGGCTCGGATCGTTTGACGTAAGATACATGATGTGGGCCACTTTGTAGGAATAATCGATATACGCCTAATACGACATACGCCAATCGACGTACGCGAGCGCATAGACTGAAAACCGCAACAGCGTCTTCCATTCGAAAGTTTTACTACTTTTTGAAGGTTAGCGGTGCATAGTTATCGACAGCCGAAATGAAAATCGACGCTTAAGACCATACATGCGACAATCATATTAATTGGCAGCTATGCCGCTCCATCGAACGAATGCCTGGCGTCATCATGCATTTTTATTACGTTCATCGCAGACTTGGATATTACTTGTCGTGCCCCTTTAAGCTTTGCGATTGAAGGCCGTGATCTCAAATAAAAGCGAGTAACCTGGGGTCTCGTTCATTAAGCAACCACAAAGGCGTGTTTTTGAACCAGATTATTTCCACCTGGTAAGTTACCTTCCAATACTATTTAACCAACCTTAAAGAGTTCCAAGAACCTCACATACCGAATTGCATTTTTTCTTCTCTCTTTCCGGCTCCGGTACGAGATTCTGATCATTCGTTTTTGTCGGGCATACGTACCTTTGGCAAAGATACAATGCAAGATGCAGTCTCGCTGTAATAATCATCTGAGTGAGAGAGAGAGTGAGTGAGTGAGAGTGAGATATCTCCTTTTCTTTGATAAGCACCAAAATCTCACGTCTTAGAAGGCATTTTGCTTACAATTACATTCGAAACATGTATATATATATATATATATATATATATAATGACTTAGTCATATACCTTAGTTTATTAGTATATCTTGTCGTTATTTTATAGAGAGATCTCAAACTCGTTGCGTTAACTACACCCGGTATATGCGCGGGCCATTCGGTAAGCGAGATATTCTTCTCTTTGAGACTTCTTACGCTTTCGAAGGAATAATTGAAACGTGCCTGCATGCGGAGGTTTAGCACATTATGTCAAGAAAAAATAAAAACAGTGTATATTGTTGTTTATTTTACAACTAAATTGTTCTTACTTGCCGAATGAATATACCCCATTATTACGATTGTATTTGCTTCTGCCGCAAACAGTTCTGTCAGTCGACCTTATGGAATGTTCTATTGGTTTTTCCCTTTTCGAGATGATGTAAGAAGAGTGCCCTTACATGTGAAGAGTTAATCTTGTGTATATATATATATATATATATATATATATATATGTATATACCTACTACCAACAACTATGGTGAATAAATATGATGTATATTATGTATATATATATATCTGAGAGTAGGTGTAGTACTATAGTGCAATAGACGACGAGTGTCACATGTCGACGCACCATGAGGGGAACCGTCAGCCGACGAAGGCTTGATGTGGCGGCAGCAGTGAAGGCCGCAGGCGAAGCATGAAGTACGTTGCTGTTGGCCATTGCAACAATAGGCGGCGTCGATGGCCGGAAGCAGACGTGATTTAGCGCAACCGTACATACACAGATGTGTGTGTGGGGGTGGACGAGTCGGTTATAGACGTTGACTGCGACAGGAAGATATGACCCCGGCGGGCACTGTCCTGGGATCTACTGTAACTTCACGCAAGCCTTCAGACCTAACTGTAGGGACTTTTTGACAGCAACAAAAATAAGGCGAAACGAGAAAGCACTCTTTGCTACAGACAGGACGCCGAAGGACGAAGGGAAATCGGGCCGCCATCACTGTGGCCCGCTTCTGCTCGGGCGCCTGCTGCTGATCATCATCATCTATCCCTATGCTGCCTGCCTACAATGTTGTTCACCTTTGAATGGTTCCGAGACGTAGCGATAGTTTACTGCAGATAACAGGGCGATGGTCTACCGTTACCTATATGGATAAATTGCAAGCAAACCTTTTGATTATGCGCGTTGTCGTTGGCATCCTACAAAGTGCCTCCAAACACGGCGTTTCATCAAGGCGTCTTTCCATGCGCCCGTGTTGTGCAGCTCAATGGTAAGTTGCCTCCTCTCATTTTGGGTGTCTATTTTTTTTCTCAATCACCCCCTCTCTCTCTTCATATATATGTATATATATAGAAAATATTGTGATGATTTATAATTCATTTACAATACGTTTGCACACTCGGCAGTGCTCGCCTTTATATATATATATATATATATATATATTCTGCCTTCACTTTCCTCGAAACGATATATCCGTCCTCCGCGTGCAGCTGCTATTCGTCCTAACTGGTTAGTCGGCAGTCCCCGGAAGCTCGAAGGCTTGCCACCGATCCAGCCATATGTAAGAGCATATGTATATATAGCCTTCGTTCTATGTGTGTACGTGTGGGTGGCTATCGCAGCCCGAGGGCTACCTCACTTTGGCTAGGAGGTTGGGCAGCTGGCAGGGTCTGGCCGGCAGCAGTATCGTCAGTGCATCCCGCCTGTTCTTATGCCCTGCTATCCGCCTGAGTCGAGCAAACCAAGGCTTAGTTGCAATCGTCACCGCTCAGCACAATCGTCAGTGGTTGTCGTCTTCAACGTTAAGAAGAGGAGAGGAGAGGAAAAGGAAAACAACCGGGCCGACTGGCAGACCGACAAGAACGATATGACGCACGCATATCGTCGGTTGGAATATCGCCACTGTCCTGGTGCTAGTGGCGCTCTCAACGCTACTTGATATTGGTGCGTCGGTGCCTCACTACCCTGCTCGCGCGGGCAGCCAGACAGGCCAGGCGGACAGCCGGGCGACTACCAACCGCCCCAGGCGGCTGTGGAACTCGCTCATCCCACTGCAGCGCCACGCTACTGTCGGATAGATGCCGCAGCGGCTGGCGTCAATGTCCGCCGTACAGCAGGCCGAGATCAGCATCGTCGTCATCAACAGTAGCAGCATAATCGTCATCATCATCATCATCAGTATTATGATGATCACCCTTACCACCAGCATCTTCTTCATCGGCCCGGATCTTTGTTGTTGGTCGGTGGTTCTCGTCGTTGTTCATCGACTCTGATGACTATATGATGGCGACGGTGGTCTCGCGGTCTCTGTCGCTGGTTAGATATGTGATGACCTACCATCCCCCGCCCTGCCCCAATGCAACGCCCCCACGGCGGGGTAATGCCCGCCCAGCACCTCCGCCCACCCCCAGAGGAAGCTAGTTTACCGTCCGCTACGTGATTGGCGTTTTGGGGCCCCGAGGAAGACTCACATCCACACACTCACGCGCGCTCACAGCGCATCAACACACAAGACAAACATGCATAACTACAGCCACGCAGAGACGACACACACATACCACATACGCATAAGCCGACCAGGAAACGCAGGACGGCCGGAAGAAGGCTTCGTCGCCGGCACCATTCTCTGCTCGTTGTTGTATTTGCGCAGTTATATACGTATGTCTGGCCATCGGCTGAGAGACGAAGGATAAGCTTAAATCCCCTATACAAAGCGGCCCATGGCAGACTCCACGCTGACAAACGGTACAACAGCAAATACGTGGGGACTGGCAAAGTGTTTGCAATCTATATGGTTCAGTAGGAGATATGTTGTTATTTTTTTATTTTTTTTCTGAATGTAGAATCGTTACTTAGATTTTGTCATACCTCCAAGTCACACCGTTCAATGTTGTCCAGCTCCGTGTGAATCGAATCGATGCTTAAATCGTAGATAGTGAAATCAGCCCGGTAGATCGGCGAGTTATCGCGCTGGAAAAACGCCATCGGCTAAGAGCTCTTCTTTGTAAGCTTGAATCTAATCACCAGGGGGCGAGCTTCGAGAACAAAGAAGATCGCTGATATCAAATATTTTCAATGCATATTTATTTCAAGACTCACGTCTCTTTTTCGAGCTGTGACAAGTCACGAGACATACATGAAACTGTTTTTTTTTTGTGAGGCTCGTGCCAGCCGTTGTCGAGAACGGACGTCCGCTCTTGACGGCGCTCTTTTACTAGACATTTGTCGTACCACGTGTCCAGTACTTCCCCAGTAGATTTCCAGTGTGTGTTGTGCTGACGGATTGTCGCGAAAACGCGTCCGTTCTACGTCCTGGCTAACGTTACAGTGATCTGTCGTAAATCGTAATTTGGCTTCCAGGGCGGCGCTGTGGGTCAGTAAAGAGTAGACCGGTCCCTCCCGTAAGAGGAGGCCGGTCTTTTCTTAACTGACCCACAGCGCCGGTTTACGAAGGCCCGTCTATGAAGCAATGCGAATGCGTTAAAATGCATTGTTAAATCTTGGCTGAGGGTCAGCCCAAAAAACATCTTGCTAAATAGGCCTCCCCAAGGTTTGAATTCGTTTTTAGAGGCCTCCATCATGAAACACGCTGGAAAGACCCTGATAGTGGCAGTTAATTATAATTCGCACAATTCGGCCTGGGCCTTGCGCCAAACTACAGACAAGGGACTTTCTCTCATGGGCTAGAGATGGCCCAGCACAGCCTCCATCTGTGCAATCAGCCCAACGAGCAAACATTTGTGCGAGGTTCACAAATGAATTACCTAGACTTTACACTTACCAACGACGGAAGCCAACATTTTCTGGCATTATGAACAGTGCGGACGAGTTAATAGTCGCTCAGTGATCACCGGTATGTGACATTTTTAGTGATCTCGCCAACCACGCGCCCGTTCCGGGTCGTCCGGACGGCACACCTGGCAGATGCGGCACCTTATAAGCTACTCTCTCTAACAGATGCGAGAGGCTGAAAAATAGAGACAAAAATGATAGTGACGTTGCCCGCGCCCTATCTACGGCCTGTCGAGCTGCGGAGGAACGTCCTCGGGGATACGGCGCTCACCGATCACCTAGAACCTGGTGGGCCCATTGTTTCCACTGAGGTGACGAGGCGCGGAGAAAGTGTATCTAGGCTAACCGCGTGGCAACGCGTGCTGGCACGTGACTCGCACGACGTGCAAAAATAGGGGCCTTGGCCGACGCTCTGCGAGAAGCTCGGGCCAGACTCACTGTCCTACAAGATATCTATCGCCAACGTCGGTACGAGCTGAGAAGCATTATAGCCACGTGCAAGAGGAATACACGGAAGGCACAGATTGAGCTGGTCCAAGCGGGCCAGCGGACCTCGCAAGTTCGTACTTCCCATTCTACTGGATGTAAAGAATGCCTTTAATACGGCCAAGTGGATGGAGGCAATGGAAAAACGACAGATCCTCATGATAAAGTGAATTTTGTTTTCATAAAGTGAATTTTGTCTTCCTATCTAGACCAGCGGTTCTTAATCTATGGCGACGGCGATACACATCATGTCACAGCAGGGGTCCCGCAGGGCTCGGTACTGCGGAACCTATACCTAGCCTATAACGGGATCCTGCAGATCCCGGAGATGTCGAATGGTGTCAAGACTACAGCCTACGCCGATAATTTGCACCGGACTACGCAAGAGCTGGTAGAAGACATCCTCCATTCTCACTAGGATGAAGTCTAGCCAGTTTGACTGGAATGAGCGGGTGCGCGTGAGTGCATTTTCCACCCCCCCACCCCCCCCCCAGAAAAGTCTTTTTCGTGAGGCTGTTTGTGAGGGATTTCATAAAAGGGCATGTCATTCAAACCTAAAGTTTCTTTTAGCGAAGCAAATTTTTGAGTTTTGAGAAGGGTACGCAGCCCGATTTTTGGGTACGGCTGTTGCGACATCGGCAGGTTTGTGCTTTCATTTTTCTCGCACCGTTTTCTGTGGGAGAGTCGACTCGAATGTTGCACTCAAGCATTAACGAATATGACGCTATCCGTTATTGTCTTTTATTCTAACTAATCCTAAATTGAGAAAAATGCAAACACTTCTATAGGTCTTCTATAGGCAGTTTGGCAAATTCCGAATGTGAGAACAGTAGCATATTAAATATATAAAACTGCTAACTGGGATTAGACCCCGGTGTCTGATCAACGTCATATTTGATCAATGGCTAAAATACATATTTTATATATACAGCCGACCTTTCATATCATTTTTGAAATATTTAAATTCATAATGACGTTAATTCATGACAGTGCTTGTTCATAGTTTCGGAATAATTCTCTATTACTGACATGCCAATCTAGTAAAAATGACATTTACTACTCCGTTAGACATCACCTAGTCCTGTAAGTATAGACGCATTTGTTTCACCCACATACGTTTACAATGTAATTAAAAAAAATGTTTGACTATGTTCTGCTGTCGTACCAAACAAGTAAATGGAAGGGTATGATTGCCAACATGCAATGAACAAGAAGGCGCCTTTAAGTGTCCACTGAGAAACAAATAACGTAAACACATCTCTCACATCCAAAAAATGTGAGGGCATTTGGTATGCGCTCCGCAAGAAGATGAGATGCTTAGCCACACGTGTCTGATGCTAAACGTCTTGTTTTAGTCGCTAAAGGTGCCTTTGTAGTGAGTTCAGTTTTGTTCAACCTCTGTCTCGGCATTTGTGTGCGAAGTTGATTTAGAGGGATATGGCAGACTTACATATAGTAAATACGTATAACTATATTGTCGTCCTAACATGTCTCACTAAATGTGATTTTTGTAAGCTTCCTGAAGGAGTACCAAAACCCGGACTTTATTTATCCGTCAAACATTATCACATGATTGAACTGTATTACTTTGGGTCAGTTCTTGTAACAGTTGGCTTTTGGGAATGACTGCTGCGACTATGGTATTCCACTGATACAATGGCGGGGCTAAAGCTTTCTTTCTAAAGAGGGCTTTCGTGCACCGTGCACCGAATACGTGCAAGAATGCATACCGTATGATGAAAGGGGGTCCGCTGCTGATCCGAAAAACGATGGACTTTGAAGGAAACGTGCGCCTTTGGCGTTTTTATGCGGAACTGGCGAACCAAAATAAGTGAGATGGACATAGGGATTTATGGAAAAGCATCAAGGGGGAGCGCTGAATCGTGGGCTAGCGGGGTGAGAAATCGACATGAAACTGCTTTTGCAGCCCACAAATTTTACCACGAACTGTACAACGCGGAGGGCTTGCATGAACCACAGGGTTGATGTCAATCAAGACAGTGCTGGTGCAAATGTGATAAATACCACGCCGCGCTATGTCCGGCGGTTCGGTCCATGACAGAATTAACAAAATACTAGATTGGTCGTTGTCTCGAAACCGTTTAATGTAACATTTTTTTTATAAGTGTGTTTTATTAGTAACATTTGCAATGACCATAATTTCATTTGTTTTTCCGTAAGGTTAATGCCCGTGTACGGTTTTGCACACATAAACACACTTATCCAGCCCGAGTGTTGATAATAGAAACCTGCAATGCTTATAAATAACATTTCAGTCAAATTTTAGTCAGTTCAGCCGCCGTTCTATAGTGCTTATAAACATTTGTCTGCATCTCAACTTATACATATTTTGACAATGTGGTTCAATATCGCAGCTGCATCTTACAATGCTTGAGGATCTCACAATAATCTTGATGTGATATAAATGTGATATAAAATAATAGAGTAATACAATAAAAATTATATACTCCAACGGTGGTATATAACATACATACATACATAATAGCTTTATTAACCGATGGTTGGTTTACAATATTGCGCGTACAGAGAAAGCACACACTCACATATACATATATTCATCACGGTTCTAAAAGTCGAGTCAACGGAACTGTTCTATCGCATCGTTGAAGGTGATATAAGTCACACTGTCTTCCGCAAAGTTTGCACAAGCATAACGAGGAAATTTCATGGAACTTCTCTCGAATACAGATTTTCATGTGGAAGCCATGTACAGCAAATCGTGCAATTAGGTGTCTATTCTCATAGTTGCAGCGCTTCCATGAAGTACAAGTCATTGCCTGGGTTTCATAAAAGAGCGGGTCAATGTCTGCCATCTTATTCTCTCCATTCAGACATGTACTCGTTGAAAGCTGCCGTTTTCGGTAACACGTGCATTTTTTGTAAATAAGACAAATAGCGGAGTCGACGCCAGTAAATAGACTAATCTGTTGAGACTAGTGCGGTGGACTCTTAGCGCCTTTTTTAGAAAAGCGGCCTTGATTTGGTCAAGCGCCTTAAAGTTTAACTTCGTCAGATGCGGCCATATCACCTGTATACCGTAAGAAGCAGTAGGCGCAATCTTCAGGTTAAAGAGATGAACGGCAACGTCCATTGATAGTTTATGAGGGTCTCGGATACTATGAAAGGACTGTAGTCCTTTCCGAATTCGTTCATCAATGTGCTTCGAGAAGTTCGTACCTCGAGACGAGAACATAACCCCTAGGTATGAGAAGCTCGAGACAAATTCTATAGATTTTGAACCTAACCGTAGTCCGTCGATTCCAGCCAATTTCCCTCCACGTCTAAACTTCATTGCCTTTGTTTTATCTAAATTTATTTCCAACTGGTTTCGATGAACGTAATGCTGCAAGGTCGCAAGGGATTGTTGCAAATGGAATCGACTGCGAGAATATAGCACCAAGTCGTCTGCATACATAGGGACGTCTACCTGCGAGTGCCGGCTCCGTATCTCTTCAGGAAGGTCTCTCACCAGCACCGAAAACAGCAGGGGGCTAAGATTATCACCTTGGGCAACACCAGTGGTCTGTAGGATCGCCATGTGTTTAGCGCCTCCGTCATCTATAATAATTTGTCCTTCCTGTAAAATACCTTTAATGAGCTTCAATATATTCAATGAGATTCCGCAAAAAGCCAGCTTGTCAAGTATAATTGTTCGTGCGGCCGTATCAAAGGCCGCTTTAAAATCTACAAATACAGCAAATAGATAAGCCCCTTTAGTTCGAAGTGCCCGTTGTATCAAATTTAGAAGTACAGCACATGCTGTCATTGTTGACCGGCCCCTTCTGAAGCCATGTTGTTGCTCCGGCAACTTTCTGTTAATCTCAAGAAAATGTTCTAATCGACGGGCTAGGATAGCCAATAGAAGTTTGTAGATTGCGCTCTTCTTTGCGATACCTCGGTAAGACGACGGTGCCAACGGATCTCCTTTTCCTTTAGGGATAATGCTAAGAAGACTGTTTTTTTATTCCGAGGGTAGTTGGACCGTTTTCATCACCTCGTTAAAAAGTCTGGTAACACAAGGCGCAAAGTGAATCGCTTGCTTGAGATGCTCATTTGTGACCAAATCGAGCCCCGGGGCCTTCCCGGACGGTGCTTTCATTATTGAGTCGATAACTTCAGAATTGCTAAAAGGCCGCGACAGGGCTTGACGGGCGTCAGTGACGCGCTCGTTCCACACTGACATCATAACAGAAGCGCAGCTCGGAACGGTAATGGCACTGGCAAACATTTGCCGGAAATGAGCATTTAGTATATCATGTGGGATAGGACACGCAGTAACGCGCCTGTCTTTCTGCAGCCACTTATGAGGTCGTTTTTGCGCTTCTAGGAGCAGCTTGTATTGCTTTTCGTTCTTCATATTCTTTTATGGCGTTTTCTACAACTCTTTTATAGTCACGACTTAATCTAGTATAAAAATAAGTCATCTCCGGGCGGATTTTTGCTCAAATGTATGCTTGAATCATATAATGTTTGCAAGAAGCGCACTCCTGATTGTACCATGGAGCGTGCTTTCTGTTTGTTCGCTTGCTTTCCGTTTGTTGCTTTAGCCGAGCGCTACCAGTAATGGCACTTCGAATGCTGGTGGCATAGGATTCCACGTTGATCACGGTTGGCACTGGGAATATGTTTCGCGAGGTAACCGTCAAAAGGCTGAGATTCAGATTGCGACTTAGACAGGGCCGCTTGTGATCTGTAGATTGAGGTTCAATTGATATTTCGATTGCGACGGGTAGGTGCCACCTTGCACCGAACGCCAGAGTCTTCTCCTGCACCCCCCTGTACTTGACATTACATGGGTTAGCATTTGTGGCGAAAATGTCAATCGTAGATTGTTCGTGAGGCGCGACGAATGTCGAATCTTCAGCTGTAGATATAACCCACATACTGCGAGATGCCAAGGCGTTGGGTAGTGATATATAACGTCACAAGTAACAGATTCACCCCAGGGCGTGTTCCTATAACATACAACCACAACTTCAGCTTTAGTCAGAAGTCCCCATACGATAAGCTATATCATGCTGGTGGCCACTAGCCTAGCAATAGTAGTAACCACCTATGAAAGCCCATCGCTTGAATAATCATATATATATATATATATATATATATATATATATATATATATATATATATATATATATAGGCGTATGCAATTGATTCTTTTCAAAAAAGCTAATTCTCTCGACTACGTGCACTACATCAATGTATGCAAATCACCGACCATTTTTTGAGCAGCAAGGGTAATCAGTTTCAGTGTTGGAACCTTTAATCTGTCATCAGCTATTGCGAACCCATCGATGTTCAGGCTATCGGTCTTTGCAGTAAACCTATACAAGGTATTCTAATGTGAGACGATGATCTCCTAGCACGGTTGCGATTCATTCGTCTGGGCAGTGTTTGCTGTCGGAGATTAGGGCCCCAATTCACAAGTGCTATACGCTTTACCAGCCTGTGTGCAGTCGCGCCACCTATGGGTCACGAAATCCCGAGTCATGCCTTGGCAGCACTTTTACTTAGAACGAAGGGGAAGGCGCGGGGGGAGCTTGCGAAAACAACCGCGCAAGATTTAAACTTGCCAGAATGGATATGGCTTCAGAGCGGATCTTGACGCGGGTTGTGAGGCGAAGTGAAAGACGAAGAAGTTGGGTTGCTCTTCGTTCGTACCGATTTCTTCAGTGTGACAGCGATGACGGATGACGAACACAATGAAAAAAATCTCACGTCATCCCAGCGTCTACTCATGCATCATACTGACGCGCCGTTCATGGTTAAAAAACATTTCAGCAACATCAAAGGCGGGAGCAGTAGAGCAGCATACGTACTTGCTAGGACAGAAGCCTGTTGTTAAGCCAATTACGAAGCTTCAATAACATCGTATCGCGCCCTATCTGACGCCTCATAGCGGAACTATCTGGGGCTTTAGCAGGTTGTAATCTAAGAAGAAGAATATATATATATATAGAAAAAGAAGAAGCAATAAAATTAAAAAATAAGCAGGTGACATCACTCAAAAGTTCGCGCGAAACTCTCGGCCCCCTCTGCGATCTGTTCTCTTTGTAAATAAAGCAGAGTAGGACTCTTTGTAGTTTCCGCATTGTATATGAAGTGTTCAGAAGCAGTCTGAGATCTATTCAAGTATATATATATATATATATATATATATATATATATACAGGTAGTTCAATAAGTTCTTAGAATGAAAACCGAGAATTTTCCAAATCATGTTTTTAAATTTTTCTTATTCGATATACTCCCCGAGAAGCTCAATACACTTTTCCCACCGAGATTTCAGAGCTTTCATACCTCTTAAGTAGAATTCCGCGTCGTTAGACTGAAAATAGGCATTGACAGCAGCCTTAACCTCTTCATTGCTGGAAAAACGCTTTCCACCGAGACTATTCTTCAAATGTCCGAAGAGGAAATAATCAGAGGGGGCCAGGTCTGGAATAGGAGGGTTGTTCAATAAGTTGGAACCTCAGTTGGGCCAGTTTTGCCGATGCTTGCCGGGACTTGTGTGCAGGAGCATTGCCCTGGTGAAACGGGACAACCTTCTTCTGCAAAGCGGGCCGTTTCACGATGAGTTCTTGCTAACGGCAGTCCAACAGTCTTGCATAATATTCTCCTGTGATCGTTTTACAGCTCTCAAGGTAGTCGACCAGCATTATTCTACGTTGGTCTTAAAAAACTGTAGCCATCACCTTTCCGGTCAATGCCGTTGTCCGCACCCTCTTCAGAGGTCCTTCATCAGGTGCACACCATTGGCAAGATGCTTCTTGGGTCTCGGGAGTGTAGTGATGAACCCGGCTTTCATCGACGGTCATGAATCTGCACCAAAAATCCGACAGATTGTTCGACATCTTGGCCAAATTTCGCTGTAAAGCCAAAACAGGCGCGTCTTTTTGGCCTTGGTTAAGCAAATGCGGCAGCCATTTTGCTCTAAGCTCTTTCATCTTCAAGTTTTCGTGTAGGACAAAATGCACACTGCCTAAACTAATCCCTAATGCCTCCGCTATTTCCTTAATGTTCATTCGCTTATCTGTGCCAAGAATTTTTCGCACTTTCTCTACGTTTTCCTCATCAGTTGCCGTTTTTTGGCCTCCTGGACGTAGTTCATCCTCGGTGCTCCTGCGACCTCTTTTTAACACATTAATCCAGTTGGAAACAGTGGCAAAACATGGCACAGAGTCACTGTACGTCTCGTCTAACTCAATTTTTACTTAAGTCGCATTCCAACCTTTGAAATAAAAATGCTTGATAACCACTTGAAACTCTTTTTCTCCATTTATAAAAATCACACCGATACGTTGCACGGGAAAAGCTATCAAACGAAATCGCAACGGCCAATCACCACAATATATTGAGTGCTAGCAGTCGAAAAGTTGCAGTTCCTATTAGCGGTGAAAGCGTGCCAAAATTCGAATTCTAAAAAGCTCATTCTAAGAACTTATTGAACTACCTGTATATATATATATATATATATATATATATATATATATATATATATATAAATCATCTTGAATATTTTGATACATATTTACACAGTTGCGATATACTGCAAACTTGTTTCGCAGTCAATTTAGGTTTATATTCTTGAGGTATAACTAGTATTGTTAATAAATCTACTTCTCCTTTTCAATAAAACGCGAATCATTGTCAATATCGGATCGTAATCTATGCTGCCTTTTGACGGATAAAAAACACCAACTCTACTGGTGATAAGATAACTTGGAATATTCAAGAGTATAATGGACATCGGGTCGGTGTTAGCGAAGTTTTCCTTGTTCGAGTTGTCGACAGGCGAGACAGGACTGTGTATGCATTTTATGTTTAGCAACAACAAGGCGTCAGCGAAGTAGCGAAAAAAAAACAGGAGGAGCTGATAGTCCGCTCCTTGCTGCGGATAAGATACAGCGGCGTGGCCGTTCGGGGACGTTGCGGAGAGAAATTGCGGTCGCCCGGTTTTGTGCTGCAGCTGTTTTCTGTTGCGGAGTTCTTCAGCCGTGTGGCCAATGAAAGGGATGTCGGGAATTCCCGGCGGCTTTCCCTCACTTCTGCTACTACTATCATTATTGCTATGACTAATACTACTACAACAACAACAACTACTACTACAACTACAACTATTACTACTGCGAATGACTTCTTCGTCGTTCAATGTCGGTAACGGTCACTAGCTGTGCGCTGTGAAGAGCCTGTTTATGTGGGAGGGCAATTCCACCGGCTAGCGTTACCGCCGTCCCGCCGTTTCTCGCCGTTTCCAGCTGATGCAACGAGGATGCGCCGGTGTTTGCGGTGCACACGCAGTGCTGGCGACGTTCGCTGCGGCACTTTTGCTGAGCACGCACGTTTACACGACGTCGGGCTGCCACGAGGCTACCAGGCCGAACACCACAAGGCACGAACGCGCTTTACTCTTTTTCGCTTGGGCACCGCCACCGACTCCGATTCTCTGTTGGCTGTCTTGTTCACTTGCTCCTTGCGTATTGTCGGCGGCCCCGCAGCTTCCGCGGTTTAGGGTTCCTAGGTGGTAGACAAACAGACAGGCAGATTTCCCCGCGGCGCACGGCGTGGCCCTCTCTCTACCCGCACCGTGCACTCGCGGATCCGGGCGGCAGCAATGCGGACGGCACATGACACATGGAACCCATATGGCCACACCGCTCGCCTCCCCCCACCGGCAGCATCGTCTCGCACTACTAGGAGATTGCGCAGCTTGCACTAGTCGTTGCGTTACACACTTATCAAGCCACCACCGGACGGCGGCTGGACGTTTAGTCGTCGGACCGGAACGATTCGGATTCGGACGACCGAAAACCTCCTTGGCTCGAGCCGTAACAACTGGCGCAGCTACCACAGTACAATGGCGGCACTGCACTATACAATGGTGAGTGCTGCCGCTGCCGCCGCAGCCGCCGCCGTCGCTACCGCTGGCAAGTTTGAATGTGGACTTCGGTTGCTGGTTGCAAACCCTGCTGCACCCGGGGTTCTGCACTTTGTATCTGTACGGCAACTAGGCCGCCACGTCATGCTGCCGCTTCGCTATAACGTCGGCCACAATTAGCGTCGCACGACAGGCCACGAGTTTTGGCCGCCCAGAGATTTTCCCTCTTTTCACCAGCCTACGACGGGCCATTCCCGAACGCACGCTCTGCAGTCTCTCCTTCTCCGTCGTGGTCTTCCGTGTGGTCAGCAGTCGCCGCAGATGGTCTACTACTATTGCTGCTGGGTATCTGTCTAATGGGGCACATCCTGCTCGAGTACGCTCAGCAGTAACGACCGAGATGGACTTCTGTCAACGCTAAGGGCCAATAAGTTAAACAGACGGAGTTAAGGTCATCTGAAGGAAGAGTGTCCACGGAAGCTACTGCCACTCTGAATATTTGTACTACAACGCGTACATCTAAGTACTATTGGTACTGCTACTACTGTTGATGCGGGGTGTGTCGAACGAAACGACGAGCATTTAAGAGAGCGAACGCCATGTACGCTTTGAAGACGGCAGGTCTAGGGGTAGTTACAGAATACAGTGAACACGTATCTCACTCGAAATGTTTGGCCGAGTGGTTCGAGCCAAAGTCCTCACTTTATTTTGCATGTATGTGTTCCTACGCCTACGGAACCATGTCTTTTTAGTCTGGGTAGGCACAACAAGCTTCTTCGGCATAGGTGGGTGGAGCTCGATTGTTTTCCTGGCAAACCCGAAACGGCCGGTAGAAGAGTAAGCGATGTTTGCGTCTTTTAAACTAAATCTGCGATAGAGATGTGTGCGGGACATTTACATATAACATGCATTGTGACCATACAACCTGTGTTCGACGGAGATGCGCAGAGCAACGCGGTCGTGTCAGCAATGTTAGGAGTCGTCGACATTGGAACAAGTATGATTGTTGATGTGGGCAAATTTGACGACGCGAACACGCCAATGAAAAAACTACATTTTTAAACAGCAAATATATATATATATATATATATATATTTATATATATATATATATATATATATATATATATATATATATATATATTTATATATTATATATATATATATATATATATATATATATAATATATATATATATATATATATATATATATATATATATTTATATTTATATATATATATAAATATATATATACATATATGAACTCAAGCAAGATGAAGAAAGACCTAATGATGTGAAGGAAGCACTAGCTATGTCTGATGTATAGTTTATAAACTTGCTGGAAATGGGCTTAACAAAGCACCTAGTCATAATAACGGACATCAAACCAATAACAACCGCACTACAGCACAACTGCAAATTGCCGAACACATTTGCAAAATTACTGGCGTCTCTAGAACTTTATTCCATTCGCACTAATGTTTGATTGTTTTTCGACGAGCATATTTTACAACGACTGTGGCAATTGTGGCGGCCACACCACAGAAAGCCGATGTAACGATCACGAACTGGCAAGCCGAGCTTCGTTGCCTTTTAATAGCATCATGGTGCCTCCGCCGCAGTACGCTACAATGCATGATGTAACGATCACGAACTGGCAAGCCGAGCTTCGTTGCCTTTTAATAGCATCATGGTGCCTCCGCCGCAGTACGCTACAATGCATTTGGCTATTTAGCTGTGAGTTAATCTTTAAGCTATAGGTAGCTATCTTGCATTGTGAAAATGAAACACGAACGGATGATTGAAACACGTTTTCGTCGTCGTTGCAGGGCTTTCTCCGTAGCAGACCCCGCTGTTAGTCTCCTGCCAGAGATGACGTATTTTGAAGTTTGCTTCTGAAAACGTGCGCGCATCTGGAGCCCGCTGCCAGATGTCGCAAAGGTCACTTCAGCTCAACGTGCGGGAAAACTTGCTAGCAATAGTGCCATTGTTGTTGTTGTCAACGAGGGCCACTTAGGTGCGAGCTCGCTGCCTGTGCGCATGGAACGTATATCTGAATGCAGGCGCTATGTACTCAATTTTTGTGGCATGGTTGTTTCTTTTCTTCCAGTTGCGTTGGCAGTTCAGACAGAACGGCCAAACTAGAAGAAAGACAACCAGATAGCTCTGGCCTGCGTCTCGGTGTCGTGAGCAAGGCTCAAAGCCACCTCTCGCCTTCCTACTGTAAGAGCCGAAGTTGGAGCCGGTGTTGTATCAAGAATGGTTTGCAATCTGCACTCGTTGCTGACGAAAGGAGCCACTTCTGTGGAACAGACTCTGGAAAGTTATTCAGTATGCGTTTTGCTGCGCGTGCATTATCACGGATTGAGTACGGAACGGCAGGACGGCGCTGCCTGGAACGTGCTTCAGAAACAGATTTCTCGCATGGCTTCACCTTACGAGATTCTCAGCCTCCACGGCTAGTGGCAGCATGAAGAACGAAAAACTTTACCTGGTTGGAATCTACTTTTTAAATTGGAAATTGAGAGCGATTCGCATAACGAATCGTAGCGCAGATAACAAGGCTTGTTTGAATCTTCCTTGATTTTAACTATATAATGATATCTTTGTGTCGTGGACCTAGACGGTTGACGTACGTTGGTTATATTTTATCACTTTTGTATTTTTATTTTATACACTTGTAGATTCCATTTTTGGCCAGATCTTGATGCTGGTAGTTTTTCTTTTTAACTGAACACGTAGTCCTTTAAAGAAATATAATCCGACCATTAATTAATTTTGCTAAGATCTTGTAGAGTTGCTAAGGCACACAGACACGTGGAAACTGCCGTGTGTGCTTCAATCTAGAATAAAAGTTGAACGATCTCACACAGATTTGAAATGAATCGAGATTTCCCTTCACTTTCCCTTCTCTTTCTCGCCGCAATATGGCGCTTGTGCCCACAATAGCAGTAGAAGTGGAACTTTTAGTACCACTGCAACAATACCAGTAAGGCCTTTACTACCAACAAAAACAACGACAGGTACACCAGCTATATCCACGATAACAAAGTAATCGCAACATGAATGCGTAGGAGACTCTAGAACTTATCTTCACCGTTTTCTAGCTGACGGTGCATACTCAGGGCTAATCTCACCGATAGGCAATGCGCTTTTTGGAGGATAAACGAATTCGATTCATACGCGCTCGACTAGTCATCAAAAAAACAGCAGCGGGGGGGGGGGGGGGGGGGGGATTGCGTTCCAGAGTCGAGACTCATAATTTCCCACTCGCTCTTCAATCGGCCCATCGTGGCTATCTCCTTCTTCTCTGCTGCATTAACGCAGATCGTCGCCCTACGCCTCATCCGGGCTGCGACCTGTATCGATCAGCTAAGCAGCTTAGGAGGAGATACGGCAACGTTAGGAGAAGATCTGTCTCTGGTAGCAGCGACGAGATTTAAGCTGCTCAGTAGGCGTCTACCGTAAGCCGAAGCGAGGTCGATGGCCACTGAGCCCGCCGGCCGGTTGCACGACAAACCCAGAGCGCAAAAACCTGCTCGGAACGAGAAAAACAAAGCAACTTCTAAAAATATATATATATATATATATATATACGCCTCTCTGCGTGCAACTCTGCTAGACTGAACACGCCTGAACCTGGAGTATATGTTATGTTTTCACTTAATTTGTCCGGTGTACACGTTCATAAGGAGACAATTGTTACCTCTTACACAGAAGTAAATAAAATAATGATGTACCTAAAAAAACAAAAAAGGAAGACAATCTATGTGCCAGGGCTGATATATATATATATACTATTTATTAGCATACCTACATAGAAATCTTATTTATATAACTTTGCTATGGTATGTATGAGTGGACAATTGTCTCCGCGCGAACGTTGGTCACAAGTTCTCTAACCCAGGGTTAGCTCAGTTCAACAATGTGCCCCGAACAGACCCTGCATTTGAATGTCGAGCGATAGCCTCTGACGCAGGAATTCGGAAGCTCTCGAGTCTTTCATTGAAAGGTTGAGGCTTCTACCCACGCGCAGAATTAGCTTCAATGTAAGGGGCTTAGCGGCTTCCATAGACTCGAACGACAACAGACAAAATTCGTGCAAATAATCAATCCCAGAGTATTTTCTGCATTTCTTAGCCTCTGTTAGCCTGGAGGCATGACCTGCTCGGTCCGCATCTGCACTGACTATCGAAGGGCTAATGAATCGGTTACAGTTGCGTCCCAAACAAGCAAGCGGCCACGCTCAAAGGGTGTCAGAGTCAGACCGTCTGATCTTTTGCCATCATCCCTGGATAGATCCGGGGTTCCAGTACACACGGTAAGCCGGGTGATCTCAGTGCGCGACTAAAGGTGTGATTTAAGGCGGACTGACTGGCTCGCCGGCCTGCAAGCAAGGCGCATGACAGGCTAACTGCCCTGGTTAGACCTATCATCGGGAGGAGAATCGACGATAATCCGTCGGTCAGGCCCTTGCCACAGAGGTCAGATTAAGATTTAGTATGTTCTATAAAGTGTCTAAGCTAAGTGTATTAGATGGCTGTAATAGCTCAGGCGATAAGAACAGGTTGCAACCTCTGAGCAGGTGTGTTAATCTCGTGACTAAAAGGCATGATCTAAGAAGAAATAGGCCGCAGTGAGCCCCCAGTTAGGGTAGCCTGTCTGTGGCGAAGTAAAGTTTGTCTTTTCGACTGGCTTATGTATTTGCAGTGCCGTCCGGCAATAGGGGTACACCTAGCAGCTCCAGGTTAACTTTGTCGGCTACGCGACAGCCCGGAAGTAAGCTAAAAAAGTCAGTTAAATCTAATGGATCAAGTTAGTTATGGGCTGTAACATATACTTTACATTTAACCATGTTCAGGGTCAGGCCGCTAATCATACCAAAGTCAATGACTTTCCGGATATCGTCAAGTACGGTCGGGCGGTCTCCGCCTAGAACCCCGCCCAAGTACCAGGTATTAAGAGGGGACCGCAGCGAATTCACCAATTCCTTGATACATAAACAGAAAAGTGGAGGACCCAGGGGATCACCCTGCTGAAGACCTGTCTGTGTTAGCATATGGCCAGGTTTGTCTGGTGAATCAGTTATGGTGCCCACGACCTGACGGCTCGAAGCAAATGGTCTCTCCAAACGCTGTTGAAAACGTTTTGGAAGTCTAGTTTGACCATCAATGTCGCCTCTTTGCGCGATTGACCAAGAGTTGCTGACATTTTAACCATATTGTCGTAACAGCCGATTTTGGCGAAATACTGAAGATCAGGCGATCGAACGTAATGCACCATCTTTGTTTTTAACGCCAACATATTTGCCCCGAAGATGAATGGTCAGAAAGACAAAATGGGAGCGAGCCCCATCTGAGCACACCAACCACTTTGGCAGTGGCGTCAGCAAGGTGTCCAGCCTCATATAATTATTTCATGAGAACCTGCGCTTTGCAACACGATAGAGCAATACAAAGACGGCTATCTTTTAGTCGCATCTAATTGGTTGTTTGCGTTAATGCGTGACCTGATAGACTAGAGTAGGGCTGACATCAATTCTGCTTGAACGCTTTTAAAAGATAATTGCCATAAGCTTGACTATGATTAGTTGTTCATGGTGATATTGATGATAGTAACTAAAGGTAACGGCAAAAGGTTGTTTTAAAAGACTTCGAATAACCTAACCATCATCATTAGCATCGCGGCGCGCCACGTGATGTCAAAATCGTTCTCAATTTCGCGAGCTGCACCGATTACAAGTCGGTGAAGCGGGCAACGCCTGAGCTATCTTTCGTTTTCACCAACGCTGAAACGATGGACGGGTCACTCAAGCACGTCCCTCAGCAAAATGTCGTTCGCTTCGTTATTTGCTCCGTTTTTCTAGCTCGCACACCATGCAATGACTTTTCACGACATCCTGCACAGTCTCGAAGTTACTCCGCCTAGCTATGGCAAGACTGGCATGTAAAGTCTTCCTTTAAATTTGCTAAATTCTTTAGCTTAGTCGGTTCAGTATACTGGTGCTGACATAATTTATTGAATGGCATGCGATAAAACTAAATTGCCAATGTTGCCGAACCTCACACTTGCGGCGCAAGAGCACCCAGCCCTACGGTTAAGTACCGTGGCGTGGTCCTAGATATTTCTCCCACAGGAATCCGTCATGAACGCTAAACACCAAGAAAAGCTGTTATATCCTCGACAGAACAGCGAAGAATGCCTGCGGACTAGAAAAGCAATCAACTCTTGGCGCCGTCTTCTAGCGTCAGCAGTCGACAGCATTATTCGATATGCGATACTAATGCTTTCTACACAGACTCTCTGAGATCTCAAGGCACTAGCTTTAATGTGCCCCTTAATCAACCCCAGGACAGAGGAGGGACTACTAGAAGAAGAAATGGTAGAACAAGTGGCCATCCAGGATAATGGACAAGATTAACACTATCAGTTATTAAAAAAAAATGGTACAGCTTTGAAAATAACTCACGCAATATCCACTTCCGTAACTGTTTACGCGCCACGGTGACCGCCTTCTGCAGTATTTACACCGCATTGGTAAAATTGACCCTTATCGAATATTATTTTAAAATGTTAATTATAAGGCTGGCTAGTTGGCTATAAATAAATAGCATTTTCGCCAAACATTATTAGAGGCAGACGTCTACCTTTGTGGCGCATATCCATTTGACTTTTTGCATTATATCTTATTCCATTAAATATACAGAACGGCAATACGGTTCAGTTTGCTCTAACAGAGGCCGTACCCGACCAGCTTAATGTAAAAGTAAAATGGATACACCTTTTAAACGAAGGGTTTTGCTATTATTCTGTCGCTTTCTTTTAATTGAAAGGTTTGGTTTAAAAGTTACACGGTTTTATGTACTTGCACGTAGAGTATATGTATATATATATATACACTGTCTATATATTATCATCAGTGAACAGTGTCATCGTTTAACATTATCTAAAATAAGACAAAACAGTATATTTTATACAATCTCAGTCTTGGCTCACACAATGAGCCAAGGCTAAGATTGGCCACGCGTGCACTAATGGCGAAAAGATTTGGTAGTTTTACAATCGAGCTCATGAATCTTACACCGGGTGCCTTTTCTGGCAGAGGTTCCCTCTTTACATTGCCCACACACCCATTTGTCTATATTATTTTTCGCATTCAAGTTTATTCACCGTTCACGTTTTGTAGGCTAATAATATCGTTAACACGTGCTTGTATTGACGGTGTTTCGATAAACGAGCAAATGAGTATGTGGTATCGTCCGATATTGCACTCGCCACAGTATTTACATACGCATTCGTCAATTTCATAACAATTTCCTCTTAAGCACAAAAGGTGGTGGTAGCCATGCCATGTTGTTCGGCATATTATAGATCTATTTTTCTGTGATGACAGTTTCCACTTATTGCTGCAAAAAGCAGGACCCTCGACATAGAGACCCCTTACAAATGCCATGTTGCGGGTTTCTCTAAATTCTCTGTAGGCTTCTTAGATCTGTGTACTGAACGGTATCTTGTCCAGTACTAAATCCTCTACTAGTGTGCGCTCATGGCATAGTTCCAGTGCGAACGTGGCCGATGCGTTCTTTGGCAAGCCTAAAGTGCGCTTTATGAAATAAGATTTTATTTTATCTATGTTTTTAAGGTCCGATATTGTGAAATAAGGGGCTATTGCGGGAAGGCAGTATCTTACTATAGGAACAATTTTTATTCTAAATAAATTTAGCGCAATTTTTAAATCTATGTCAGTAACGTCTCCCACTAAAATCATGGCCGCCGTAGCCTTGCTACGCATTTCCTCTATATGTCTGCTGAATGACAGCCGGGGAGTCACTGTTATCCCTAGATAACAAAAGTGATTAACGAGTTCAACATTTACTCCCCCTATCTTGATGCACCGGTCATCTGCAGCGTACGATCCGCCTTTACTAAATCGTAGTATTTTTGTTTTGGCTATGTTGATTGTCAATTGGTGTTCTTGGCACCAATCTGAGGCTTCCTGGAGATAAAACTGCAAGTGATTTCGTGTTTTTGCAAGCACCACTAAGTCGTCAGCATAAAATGCATGTGTTGCTTTTACATTTCTGAGGGCGTCCGCTAAGCTAGCTATATACAATATAAAGAGGAATGGGCTTGCGGAGTCATCCTGGATAACTCCAGTTTTCTGTGCTACCGGCCTGCTGACATAATGAGCTCCGTTTTTAATAATAATTAAGTTCGCTTGCAGCATGTCACGTATTAGATTATACATAGTTCCCTCTATAGAATATCGGGTTTGAAGTACTTTAAGAAGTTTGTCTCTTCTAACGCAGTCAAATGCAGTCTTAAAATCGATAAAAGCGGCATATGTCATCTCTATTTGATCTTGGCGGGTCTTTACGTGTTCTAAAATAAAGGCAACGGCATCCGACGTAGATCGCCCTCTTAGAAATCCATGTTGTTCACATGGTAGATCTGGACCTATGGCGTCATATAAGCGTTCTACAACAAGTGAAGTTAAAATTTTATAAACGACGCTAATAAGTGCAATCTCGCGGTAGTTGGATGGGTCGGTTGCTTCACCCTTCTTTTTGTAAATTGGCTGCAGGAAACTTTTTCTCCATTCTTCCGGTATTTTGCCGCTGCGTAGACATCCATTGTACAATCTGGTCAATGGCGGGCACAAAAAACGTATATTTGCTTTAATATGTTCATACACAATTTGGTTTGGACCCGCAGATTTACCATTTTGTTTGGATTTGATTACATTGGCGACCTCTTCTTCTGTAAATGCTCGGTAATCACAGATATTCTCCCTCGGAGGCAGTAGAAGGTCACCACCGTATAGGCGCGAAAAATGAAGTATCCACTCATTATCATTGATTAATGGATTTGGTGGAGTGGGCCGTCTTGGGAGGAGTATTCATGGTTTTGTAGCGCTTTGTTGCACGCGTGTCACACGCTGAATTATGTCATATGCTTTTTCTTTGTTTGCTTAATCTTTTTAAAATTCCGTTTCATACCAGCGAGTCGTTGTAATCCCTCTGGATTAAATTCCGTGTGACTGCAAATAGTGTACTTTATGGCTTTACACTGTTCATCAAACCATGGTTTGTGTGTAGTTGGTGTGTATAACGATTTCTTTACGCATGAAATCTGGATTGCCCACCGGATAGCTCTTTCAGTTACATTGATATCGTCTGTTGGCTGAATGAGTTGTAGTGCTTGCTGTAATTTCTAGGGGTTCAGGGAGCGGTGGGCTTGTTGGACCGGTGCAAATGGAACGTTATTTTATAGTGTTTTCGATGTGCTGAGGACGTTGAGTGCATCTCGCTGATTATTGATTGTGGCTGCTGTGCTGAAGTTAAAACTACATCAACGGCACTTTTTCTATTCCAGCTGGCGTACGTAGCCTCATGTTTGTTGTTTTCAATTTGCAATCCAAGCTCATGCATTCCTGATATAAAAGCTGCGCTTCGTGCGTTATCTTTTAATAGGTCGCAATTAAAGTCACCCCCTATAACAATGTGCTTATTTGTTTTTTTACAATACCTTATTGCGTCCCCAACATCGTGTATTATATCAGCGGGTTGCCTGTCTGGTGGGCTATATATGCACACCAGGTAATATTCTTCTAGTTCCAGAACTAATTCTCTTGCAGTGCATTTGAGTACATGTGAGCACTTGGTCGTTCTGACGGCGATAGCCACACCCCATTTAGGTCGGCCTCTTCCTTGAGACTTAAGTGCAAGTCCGTGATATATTTTGTGTTGTGTAAACTGAATAAAATTTGCTGGGTTTGTCACAAACGTTTCGGTTAAAAACATAATATCCATGTCAAGAAAATCGTTTTCGCCTGTCTTATTATACAATGATTCTAATGATTCAACGTTCCACAACATACATTTAAATTGATTCTGTGTGTGTTTTGCGGGCTGCTTTAACGCCACTTGTCAATCTCTTGAAGATATCATTGTGATATCGTTCTCTTCTTCAGTTTGCCTGCTGCATTTAGTCCCAGCGGTCGTCGTTTTCTCTGCGTCGTATATTCTAAATGGTTTTAATTGTTCGCGATAAGGACGAAAGTGTATCCCTTTCGACCACATCCCAGGGTCCAATACTTCTTTAAATTTGTTAGCTGCTATATTTATGTAAAAACTATTATAATATGCCTGGTTTATTCCTGAAAGTTTTGTCACTTTAACGTTTACATCGTTACCCACAATCCGAGCTACATATTGTTGTATATCCTCACATGTATGTGACAAACTGAGGCGGTTTACAAATAGTGCTTTCATGCGAGGTCTTTCGGGCACGTCTTGAACGTCTACAACTTTCAGATCTGTCAGTTTGTTTGTACCAGTTGTTGCACGTTGTTCACGATTCGTCACGTGTCTTCCTCTTCCAACTGTCAGCCATGCATTCTTGCGTCCTCCACTTGGTGTGAACGTACCGTTGCGGCTTCCATGTTGTTTTGGCACGTCTGGAATACGCAGACGTCGAGGGGTCCCGGGTGTTGATGCTTGCATGCGAACTTTGCTGAGTATTGTTTCTGCACATTTGTAGTGTTTGTTGTCCTTGCGGTGCTGGGTGTTTGTTGCTGTCCCGGTAGACAGCTGGTGTTGTGGCAATGGTGCTGCCAATATTACCAGTGACTAACTTATTGACAGTTTCTGTTAGCTCGTCAATTTTCTTTTTAAGTGAATGTAGATCGCTAAGGCAGCCACAGTTTGGTTTCACACTTACGCTGTTAGTTGTTACAGTAACAGCTACTTCTTTCCAAAACCATGACTTACAGCTTGTAGTGTACCGATCAGGTATCTGGTATGCACAATGAGTATGAAGTGCTTTACTGCAGCCCTCACAAACAGTTCGGTCTTTTACTTGATGAATATCACCACCACAAGACACACATGGAGGGCCTGGATTGCTCTCGATGTCTCCAGCCAGTAACAGCATAATTACAAGTGCCGTGGAGCGAATGAGTTGTGTCTTACTAAAGCATCGTCGAGGTAGATGCTTTAAAACACTCACCGTGTCATCTGTTGTGGTGTGCATTTTAGTTTGATGGTAGTTTGAACCACTTTGCGCGTTTGGCTGCAGTAATACCTCTTTTGAAGTCAAGTTTTTCGTTAAAAAATACACCAATGTTAGAGCACACAAAAACTGCGTCCGTCTGGTGGCCGCCATCTTGCAGAGAGGGTCTATTTGTCTATATTATGCGTCCCCATTTAAATTACTTCAAGGAATAGGCATAAGTTAAAAACTACCGTTTCTGTTCAAGAGAATATCTGGGAAAGACTTAGGAAGTGATGCTTTGGAATGTGGAACACTCCAAACATATCTTTAAGGGCTTTTCTCTCACATATATTTACATCTAAGCGTACTATTCCAGAAGATCCCCATATATAAGGATAAAGAAAAAAAGTTATCAAAAATAGTTAACATGCTATAGACTAAATCAAAAATAAAATCATGTGGGATAAAGAAGCTAGAAGAAAAACAGCAATATTCGAGTTGAAGCACGCTGATAATTTTCTTCATCTGCATAGCCGATATCGATTGCGGTGTTTTGGTAGCTTCGAGATGTTGAGGGAAAACATCTTTATTTTGCTGAAAATACTCGTATACTGTTAAATTTATGCATTGAAAAAAACAAATTGTAACGGTGTAAGCAATGCCAATTTGTCCTTCCCTTGTCCAACTAACCACGATCGGTCCTTTCCTTGTGTCTGCATGTGTGCGATCCCCGGGGTTACATATTTGGTAATTAATCCAGAGGGCCAAATAATATATGTTTTCCGGATTTTTTACTCATGACTTGTTCACGCTATCTGCTGCAAGATCTATTTGTTCAAGGGAGAACTTTTCGGCTATATTCGAGAACATTACACTTTTATGCGAGCATGTTTCATAACAAATCCTTGTGACAGCGTCGAATGAGAAAGCATAGTAATTGCATATAGTGACAATATTATAATTATAACTATATGCTATTGTGAAATGCATACTAATTGCGAAATAAACATTCATCAGTAATTATTGTATGTCGTGCTCTGATTGCTATGAGACCAGATGATACCGCGTGTAATACAATTGAATCTGCCAATGTATTCAAAGCCGGCTTGACTTTTCTACAACACCGCAGGTTTTGACGCAAGCCTAGTGAAATTCACTACTGTACTTTCTGCCTTTTAGCTTACCTTAAAGGCTGATCAAGCCCCGAACTAGTTGTACACCCGATGCAAGACTATCTTGCTGGCCGTAAGTACATTTCTCTGAAAGAAGGTCAATGCAGCAAAATAGCCTAGGTGGGTTCTGCTTTAGATACGGCCTACTCATTCGCGTACGCTACCGTTCTCTTTCTATACGATCTTACTTTTGGCGGCATGCCATAGTATGCACGATTCCACAGGACTGGGTTGGGTTACGTTCAGTACGCTTCATTCACCAAGTCCGTTCTATGTACGTTTCTCACGACGTACGCGGGTTTGATTTCAGCAAAGGATGCGGCCCTCTTATTTGGTTTATTGCATCTGGTTATCTTGTTATTATCTTGCTGCTATATTTATCTCTCGGTGTCAGTAAACTTAAAGAGAACCAAGGATTTTACCAAGTTGACCATCAATGTCGTTCCCGGTTCTGCTCGCAGATGTGCGCTAGATACTTCGCGACAAACTGCCAGACATTTAAGAGGAACCCTTAAGGACTTCGTAGACTATATATGCGGCACGACTTCTGGGTGGAAGCTAGGAGCAGCTATGGATACGGAGGTAATTAAAGAGAAAGGAACCCTGGGAAAGCTCAGGAGAGCAAGATTTCCGCCTACTGCACTAGAAAATCACGTTAGTCCGAATAATGCGGCTTCGCAGGTGTTAGTACAAGACACGTCGAACGTTGGGGAAACCCGTGAGTGATTCCGGCCAAATGATCCGAGTGGCACTCGCCACGTCTCCTGATGGCCCATAGTACTGTTCTAAGGAGATCTGGGCCATCAGAGAGTGAAGCTTAAGGGGGGAGGTGCGTTTAGTGGGTATGGGTCTCAAGCGGGCTAACACCCATCCGCTGGGGTCGAGTCCCACACTACTCGAATGGAAAGTGGGACCTTCTCATTTTCTACTCGTAGCAATAGTATGTAAATGTATTTAACCCTCCTCCATAAAAAAAACTGCCATGACGCCTCGGCGGTTTTGCACTTTTTTGCCTGGCGGGATGGTCGCAAATTATTAAAAACTTCAAAAAAAAGCATATGCATATGTTTGTTGTTCTTAGTTAAATTTGTGTAACTATCTTAAACTATTTATAAATATATACAGGGTGTATCAACACTTTTTTAATCGATAGTACGAATTGTAGAGCTTGTTAAAGCGAATGTTTTTTTTCCAATGGAACATGGGTAAGAAGTCTTGTTTCGGAATAAGAGCAAAATTACTAGAATTTGTGACACTGGTGTTTTTGCCCGACATAGGAGCATAAAATGTGCTGTTGCGTTACAACCAGTCCTTCTAGACAGAAACCAAGCACACCGCCGTGTTTGTGAGAAAATTCTTCTGAAGGTCATATAGGGCCGATCAGAAGATGCGGCATGGCCGCTTAGAACAAAATTTCGCCAAAAATGAAGTTATTTATTAGCTTTCACGCCAAAGTTGCGGAGTAAATTACGATTTTTCGAAGGGCATGTCGAGATTGAGTGCATGCATAAATGACTTTGTCCCAGAAAGAGTTGAAGAACGACATAAGAAATTGTAGAGCTCGTTAAAAAACTGTTTTTTGCTTTTTTTAATGCTGCTTCTCTAAGCGCCCTTGATATAAGAGATTGACATGTGTATTTAAATATACATGCTAAGCGAATATTAAATCCATCCATATATGGTCATATATCGGAGTTTATTTTAAATGTTCTTAATTATTCTCATGTAAAACGTAACTTTTGAACATATATAGCAGTGGCTATAACTTGATCACAGCTATAAAATTATGTACCTCATATTTTATTGAACTGGCATCAAAATATGATTGTTGTTGTCTATCGAATAAATCGGTTAAATTTAATTTATCCGGTTAAATTTAGTTTAATGCATTCTTTTGAAACTCCAACCCAATGTAAAAACAGTAAGATGATACCAATTTACGCGCTGTAAAAAGTGGTGTGATGCAACTCAATAAAACAGCGCGCTTTTTGTACGCCATTTCCTACTACTTCTACACAGTGGGTAAAGTAAAGTCTTATCGACTAACGGGCTTATTGGTTAAGCATGCGATGCTTTAAGCCATAAATCACGTTATATTCCGGTTCATAGAAGCCTGGTTACGTTATTTTGAATTAGTACGCAAAATCGAGTAGATCATAGATGATACCTTCACAGGTGGAATCGAGTGGATCATAGCTGATACCAAACAGGGGCAGAGGCTAGTTTCGACAAATCAAGCCACGCCAGCAGCTATAATCGATTATGGAGCACGTATATCAGAAAATGCATGTGGCAATCGCTTAATAACCTAATTAGCGAGATCGCAACACTAATCGAGGTTTGTCTATGGCTATTTGCTAGAATAGTGCCCAGCAAATTATATTCAGGGCGAATATCAGGTAACTGTAGATTGCTGTCCTGTTTCGCAGCGATGGACAAGGTTTTTCATTTTATAGCCAGTCTACTTAGACTACGATAAGAGATTCAATAGAGCTTATTCAAGCAGGTAATTATGTCAAGCAGGCATTAATAAACTGCATAACCTCCTAGCAGATGTATTGTTGAAGAGTAATATGTGTATATATATCGCATATTTCTCTTGTAGCTTTCTGACTGTTACGTTATGAAGGAAGCTCTAATTTAGTCAACGATTTTTGTACTGCAATACAATTGAATAATGCCACTTACACGTACCTAGTCATCATATAATTGATCTTAGCATCTTGGGCTCTATTAGCAACCTCGGGCTCAGCATACCGGCACTTAAAATGCAATGAACGACCGGAACGGTTAGCGAGTCATGTAATTATATATATGTGATATCCATTTTCTCTAAATTGAGCAAAAATGTAACACCGTTAATAACATAACTATGAATATTGGTTTATATTATTGATTTATTAAACTCAGAGGAAACTGTTTAATTACATTTCGCAGCCTTTCTTAGAATATATAATAAAACACAATAAATGTTATAGGGTTTTGTCTATTACACATATAACGTATCCTCCTGTACCCTCAAACAAACATATGTGATTGTACAGGGGAAAGCATCTACATTTCAGTTACTTTCCTACGTTGCGAAGCTCAGATTAATCGTTCAAAAACTGTTGTTCACACAAACCTCTATTGCCAATTCCTCTTCTACTCAGACTGCTCTGTTTTCCTTTAAACGCTTGCGCACAGGTGTCGTACCCAATTGCACAGGTACACGGATACCTGAGCCTGTACGACTAGGTTACAGCCCAGCAATCTCAAATCAGCCAGCAGCGAGTCGTGTACAGGCGACAGCACCTCCAACGTCGTCGGACGTGATATATGTATATTAGTCAGTTATATTTAGCAGTACAGGTGAAGGCGGGACAGGTCAGCTGCCAAGTTAAACAAACGACGTTAACCGTTGTCCCTCCATCACGAACAATGACGTCAAGGAGGGCTGACCGGAACTTCACCACAAGCTCTGCTATGAGGGCACCAGGAGCCGCAGAGGAAACGACAGTCGAGACCATGCGATCCCATCTGACGACGAGAGAACCAGCAGAGCGGTAGCAGCTGGCCAGCAAGCAGCAGAGGAAGCAAAAAGCAGATAAACGTTTTTACGTCCACCGACTACGTCTTAGTATCTTAGTATGCGTGGTCGCGTAAACTGCCGTGAACAACTTCATGTTGGGACCGCTTTCTCCCATCAAGCTTTGTATGCGGTGGTGGCCATGCGCAAGAATCAAGCAAAAAATAAGCATGCTTAATAGGCACCGTGAGCTACAGAGGGATATATATATATATATATACGCACGTGAATGGGCACTGTGAGCTATAGAGGAATTGAGATATATATATATATATATATATATATATATATATATATATATATATAAAGAAATAAATAAATACATGTAACGCTGCCATGTTTGATCCGCTTTGCTAGATCACTATTACAAAGAAAGGGCTGACTTGGTAAAGAAATGCTTGTCGTATCAAAGGACCGCAACTATCGGTGACTAAGCCCCTCTTGCGAGTAAAGCAGCCTTTTTGCATCTTGCTGCTTCTCTTATTTTTCTTGTTACTTTCTTTATATAGTCGCGCCTTGAATAAACCTAAATACTGGGTGTGGTCATTGCCAAAGTCTCTCCATGTTTGACGACTTTGCGCCGAGCGAGTCAACGCTGGTTTACCGTCCATACATATTATGAAAAATATATATATAGAATATATATATACATATATATATATATATATATATATATATATATATATATATTATATATATATATATATATATATATATATATATATATATATATATAAAAATATAATATCGCGCAATCATGTTAATCCCGTTTTTTTAAATTTAAAAACGAAAATTTTAAAAGTACATTTATTGGTACAATATGATATTGTGCTTCGTTTAGTTTAATTGAAACAATAATTCGTGTTTATATCATGATTGTGGTTTCTATTACAATTATCAGTCTACGTTGACTAGCCATTGAGTACGTAGCAATGCGGGTAGAGGGTACTTGACCATAGTCATTGTAAATTAGTAATAGTATTACATTTTCCGTAAAAGGTCATCTTGGACGAAGTTTAACTTCTGTGTAACGAGCTCGACAGATACGATATCTTTAATCAGGTCATTGCAGGGACTGAAACCTTCCGGCGGGTTGCTGCCTGAAAGCTCTGCTGCTCAAATTTCAATACATTACTTTTTTACCCTTTCTCTCTCTAGCTACTCGGATAACAGCCTTCATGTCGGCCTGCATCGAAGACGCATTTGTCAGCAAATCTTTGCGACGCCTCGTGCGGGCCTGCATGTTTCAATTTCCGCTTCGGGAAATGAATTCTACCGGAAACGTTGTAAACACCAGCTGCGATATGTCTACAACTTTGTGCATCTGAAGGATATTTCATGAAACCAGGATAAGTTTGCGGTTTGTAAATTTTTTAACGTGTTCACTTTTATTAACTAGGTGTCAACCTGCATAATGTAGCGACGCTATCCGGTGTACATTGTAAATTTTCTATTGTAATTTAGGCTGCCATTTTTGGAATAAGTCACTCGTTTAAACCTATATTACGTGTAGTTAGCTTGTAACGTAGCGCATAGAGTTCGGGTGAAGTAGCCTGATGTTAACATCGGTATGCATGTAATATGTTACCTCCATCCAAGTTGAACCAGGAAATGAGACCATCATCATTGGCCATATTATGGGCGGCTATAATTTAATAAAAGTTGGCAGTTTTTTGTGCCGGAGGTGAATTGAGGATTTCTGCTTCCCTAGTCAATGACAGGTCGCTGCAAGCTGTAGCGTTTGTCTGTCTCCATATCCGATAAAGCGGGATCTATGTGGGCACAAAGTTTCTCAACTCAAAGCAGGAGGACGGTGAGTGAGTGACACACTAAGAGGTTAGTCATGTACGCCGATACAACCCTGCCAGACCGCTAAAAAAACAACACAGTCTATGCATAGCTGGTTTTATGGCTCGCTTTCTTACTTTTATATGCTGAAAAATTCGCCTACGAATCGTGCGGCCACTTCTGCTGCAGTAGTTCGAACCAGTTGTCGAGCCCGGTGGCGTGGTGGCATGCGTCTGCGCCTCGCGACCGGAGGAGACACATAGGTGCGCGGGTTCGAGCCCCACCGCTGCACATTTGCATTTATGGGGGTCCGTCTATGAAGCAATTCGAAAAGCAGTCCCATGGACGTTAAATCTTGGCTGAGAGTCAGCCCCGAAAGGAATTTTTTTTTTAGTTCGAACCAGTTCAGCCGAACTAGTCAGCCCGGTCCGCCCTCCGTAGGACGAATAGTGGTTGCCGCAGAACTGTTGTCCACGGCGAATGTATATATATATATATATATATATATATATATATATATATATATATATTTGACGAACTATTCGCAAGTCATAAGACTAGAATAATAGATAATTTAAATCATATTCCTAGTTAGAAAATTCAGGAGCTATATATATGTGCCATTGCTTCACTGCTTTTCCAATTAATATTATTTTATATTTGCTCCTAGCTGAAGGCGCAGGGAACATAGTTTTTTTCACAGGAATTTTATTTATATACCGGTATAGGCTGTTTCTGCATAAGCATGTATATGTATGAATTTGTTTATAGAGGTAACTGGAAACATACTTGATGAACATTAGGTGTCGTTATTAAATCCACGGTAGGACTCACAAACCCACTAAAATCCGGTCGTCTTCTTTGCCCCTTGTCGGGGGTGGCCGCAGTACTGTCTTCTCAAGATGACTTTACTTGATCTTTCTTTTTGCCATTTAGGCTGCTTGATTCGTGTGGTTGTTATTTGTTTTGCCAATGCCGTGTAAGTATTGCTGAAAGCAACCACCGTGGCGTATTAGCACTAGCGCGAGTGGGTAGGTGAGCGAGCCGTGTCTGAGACCGTACAATTTTATGAGATCAGGGTGTATTTATTCTGTCCAGTATCCAGGATCGCCCGGCCGGACTTCCTTCCACTGTTGGCTCCATTTGCTTAGGGTGTCTGTCTTACTGATCAGCGTTCCTTCGTCTGGCCTTTAATTAAAGGGTTTTTTGATGCCAGTTCTTTAACTCTTAGGTTCTAGGAAATTTGTCTGGAGAGAATCTGTATGGCTGCTGTGGACTCCATGCGACTTGCCCGTGCTATGTTAAGCGCCATCGGTGTTTGGGTGTTGTTGAAGAGGCGGCGTGTTGTAGCTCTGATAGTCGTGCGCTCACATAAGGGTGCGGCGTATATGATGCTGGCTACAACTGATGCTAAGAGTTGGCGTCGAGAGTCGGTTGCTCCTCTAGTCCGTGGGAGGATTTTCCGTAGCTCTGCTGAGGCTTTAGCTGCATTTTTGCTGCATAGAGCACATGAGATGTTTCTGTGAGAGCTTTATCCAGGATAACGCTCACGTTCTTGTCCATGGGCGCCGATGCTACTGATTGACCATCCAGGTGTAAATTTAGTTTTCGTGGAGAACGCTTTAGGTATTTTAAAAGAATTGCTTCCGTTTTATGTGAGTCAGTTTGGGACCTAGTGTGCGGAGGAATTGTCGGATATCCGCCAAGGCCCGTTGGCTGTGCTTTTATGCAGATTCTCGTCACGGACGGTAACGATCAGTTCTAGATCGTCTGCATAGGCAATGGAATAAACTACCGGGGGATGCGGTAGTCTAAGTACACCATCGTAGGTTCTATTCTACAGGGATGGCCCCAATACAGACTCTTGGGGGACCCCGGCTGTGATTAAGTAGTCTACACCTTCCTACGTATAATTTAGCCTCTCCAGCTGTCGCTATGTCAATGTTGTTCCTGAAAGCACGTAGAGCGTCAACAGAAGGGCGCATTTCCTGATTTCACGACAACTGCAAATGTAGAGTCAGGCTTCTTCCTCTTCTTGTTGTCCTGAACCTCTTCTATCTTCTGATCTTTGACCCGTATTTTCAGGGCCATTTCTGGGGATTGCCTGCTTCAAGGCTTTCTTCATGATACTGATATCGGCTGTCACCGGAATGGCCACTGCCGCTGTATAAATGTCGTGTGTTTTAAGGAAGCTGGAGGGACTGATCGCTGATTTTGTTAGGACCTAAATAGAGAGCTCGTTTTTGTTTTCTTCAACTGCGGGATCATCATTGCGTAGAGTGCCTGTGTTGGGGCTGGAGCGTTTTCAACTCCCTCGATCGTCAGGATGTTCCGATTCTGCAGGAAAGTAGATACACCTTCTTTAAGGTGCGGCAATGCATCCTGCAGTTCGGGAAATTGCGGCTGGTGGCCGTAAACGTGCGCGCAGGCCATTCATTCTCTTTGCATGAGGTCTGCGTCTTGTTTATCGGTTAGCTCTTCTTTAAGGAGGAAGCCTTGTGTCTCTGCAGCTATGAATTTTTCTGGCTGTGGGAGAGGGGGGATCTCGGGAAGTGGGTTGGTATTTATTTCAAGTCAAGTAAAGTTAAAAACACCTTAATTCAAGGATCATATATGCCTAAGTATACATTGTTTTTTACCAAAAAATATTTGAATAAAATTATAACAAACATAAGGTTGTCGATTTCGCAGACTTCGTGAAACTCTCCACGAGAATGTGTTGTTTATCTTCACTGAGCGCGCAACTTCCAGTGGTCTAACATTTACTCCACTTCGTAGTCCACTATCTATATATTTAAGCATGTTCTGGTAAATCCCAAGATAGCACAACTTTTATACAGGCGTATAAAAAGTTGACACGTGACTGATGTTTGCAGACCCGGTGTGGCTTGAGTTCTTCTGAGTGCGACCTGGGAAATTGCTTCCTGTGCCAAGCGCTGTAAATCACGTTAACGTAAAAAAAAGAGTAAAGGGTTTACCTGCCGTACTCAAGTCCTGATCCGGCTTCGCGCTCGGATTTTTCCGTCCTTCAGTCAGCTAATGCTTAAGTGTTACGTGCACTTGTATTCCGTCGTCTTGAAGACATTTTGCAATGCTTCGAATTGTTGTACGTGGCAGCAGCTCAAAGCTGCAAGTAACGGCGTTCGGATTGCCGCCTGCTATACTAAGCATTCAAACGTACAAAATTGGACATTTCTCACCCGAGGAGTTGTTACTGTCGCGGATGAGCAGTCTGGAACTCGGTGCTGGTCTGAGGTGTCGAAAGGCAGTGGTTGCGTTTGCCGCAGAGAAGACTGGCTTCCACTTGACCGCCCTAGCATACGGACGTGCTTCGCGAGTGTTTCGTGATAAAGGGTGATAACCCATTATCACGAAGCACTCGTAAAGAACGTTCGTACGCTAGGGCGGTCAAGTGGATACTTTTTATATACTATTAATTTAATTTATTTAAATATATATATATATATATATATATATATACAGGGTGTGACAGGAAGGTTTTGAAAGCGATGCATAGAATTAGTAGAGCTCCTTAAAGCAAATATTTTTTTCAATAGAACATGGTCTCTAAGACGTCTTGTTTCGGAGTGAGAGTGAAATGACTACAATTTGTGACAATGGTGTTTTTGTCCGACATAGGAGCACAAAATGTGCTGTTGCGAGGCAACCAGTCCTCCTAGACAGAGACTAAGCACACGTTCGTGTTCGTGATAAAATTCTGCTCCATCTAAAGAATATGCAAGGCCGGTCAGAAGACGCGACACGGTCGCTTAGAAGAAATTTCGCCAAAAATGCGGTTCTTTATTAACGTTCACGCCAAATACTCCAAAATCATAACCCTACAACCACTCACAGCGCTAAAAACGGACATACTCAGTTAAGGGGCAATTCAATGGCGATCATTTTGTTACCGAATATGTGTCAATGCGAGCTGTGATTGCGGAGTAATTACGAGTTTTCGGAGGGCATGTCGAGATTGAGTGCATGTAAAATGACTGTGTGGCGACGTTCACTACCGCCGACGTGTCGCGCGACAGCCGCAGCGCGTCATTTTTCATGCACTTAATCTGGACATCCCGCCGAAAAATCGTAATTACTCCGCAACCACAGCTCGCATGGACATATGTTTGGTACCAAAGTAATCGCCATGAATTGCGCATTGGCTGAATATGTCCGTTTGAGCGCGTGAGTGGTTGTAGGGTTATGATTTTAAAGTATTGGCGTGAACTCTAATAAAGAACTACATTTTTGGCGAATTCTCTTCTAAGCGCTCATGGGGCGTTTTCTGACCGGCCTTGCATATTCTTCAGGGGATGGAGCAGAATTTTATCACAAACACGAAACGTGTGCTTAAGTTTCTGTCTAGGAGGACTGCTTGTCTCGCAACAGCACATTTTGTGCTCCTATGTCGGACAAACACACTATTGTCACAAATTGTAGTAATTTCACTCTCACTCCAAAACAAGACGTCTTAGTTCTATTGGAATGTTCTATTGGAAAAAATATTTGCTTTAACGAGCTCTACAATTCTATGCATCGCTTTAAAAACTTCCTGCCACACCCTGTATATATATATATATATATATATATAATGGTAGTCACATTTTCTTACAAATACAGTTAAACATGGAGGTGGAACAACTTATACAGGACAGAGTTGTTCTGTTAAGTCGTATATTTCCTGTTTTAGTCGTAGTCGACGTCCGGAGTGTCGAAACCCGCTTTTGTTGTTCGCTCGAGTTAGTCAGTTACTTGGTCAATCGTTGTATCCTCCCTGTTTTTAAGCTGACTATATAGACGATGGTTGCGGTTGCTTTTTGCTGCTACCGAGTTCCACTTCAATATGACATTCTTAGCTATATACTAATGTACTACTAGTGTGAAATCATCACTTACCTAAACGACACCTAGGTAGGTGCTGAAGGAAAAAAGTAATTGTATGGGTAGGAGGGCAGACAAGGACAGAACGATGAGGTCGTAGCGAAAAGATTGGCATGTCATCCCCACAGACTTACCGGATCACTCACTCTGCCTGCTCATCCTGGACAAAAAGTGGATAGACCGCCCGGCAAGAAAAATGAACTTTTTCCTAACGCAGTGCCTCACTGGCCACGGCGAGTTTCAAAGCTATCTCTTTCGCATAGATTGTTTTTGCAAAGCTCCCTCGGAAACTTGCGTGCATTGTGCGGAAGGTATCGACGATGGCCCCGAGCGCACTCTCCTAAAATGAATGGGATCAGGGCAAGTAAGAACCGTCGTAGCGCTGCTAAGATCCAGATGAGTCCGAGAAGTAGAAAAACGAGAAGTCGGAACACCAGACCCACCGCGAAGTAGCGTGGGGATGTTTGTGGAGTACGTATGCGGCAAAGCATCAGCATGGAAGCTGGACGAGGAAACGGCAACTACAGCGATAAAAGAGAACGCCGAGTCCCGCAAGCGCAAAAGAGAACCGATTGCGCTTATGACATCAACAGATGACGTGGCTTGTAATCAAACGGGTTCACAGGTGTTGGGACAGGAACGTCGGATCGGTGGGTGAGCCCGTGAGTGACCTCGGCCACATGCTCCGTTAGGCGCTTGCCACTTCCCCTAATGACCCATATAACTGTTATATGGATATCTAAGCCATTCGAAAGTGAAGCTTAAGAGGGGGGGAGTTGTGCTTTGTAGGTGGGGGTCTTGGCGGACCAACATCCAACCGCTGGGCTCAAGTTCCACACGTCTCGAGAGGGGAGGCATGCCCCTTTTGTAGCAACACTGCGTAACTGCATTCACCCTCCTCCACAAAAAGTAGGTTCTAAAAGTTAACCCGTACAATTACTCCTGGCGTACAATTCTTACGTTAGCTCGACGTTTTTCATATGTTTTGATTTCATAAGTATCTTGACCTTACAATCTGAATTTCTCGTATATATATATATATATATATATATATATATATTATATATATATGAAAAGGTTACAAAAGTAAGAACAACAATATTTTTAATGTCAAAGTCTGTTAACCTTTCATCAATCATATAGTAATGTTTGTTTCTGTTTGCTACAACCTCTTAACTACAAACTATGCGGCTTGTACGAAAGGAGATGGCAAAGCTGCACGAGATTCTTGCAGCTGTCCTCCAGCATTTAATAGTGGGGGAGGCGGTGGTGGAACTCGAAGGTAAGTTGTGCGTCAATTGTGTGTTTTTTTTTACTAGAGGAAGGTGAGCGAGAGAAGAAAAGAATCAGAAAAGGTAGCCAAAGAAATCCAGAGTAATTAAACAAGCTCATAAAAATAGAGAGAGAGAGATAGAGACGAGGGTATTGCAAAACCATGTGTTTACTGTTGATCTTAACCAAATTAGCAGGTTAGCGGCGGCCAGTTGCAGAAAAGTCGTTACGACGTGTTCATAGGTCGGATGGTCACGCTTCCTTTCTTAGCTCCTGAGTTGTTGTTTTGCTGATCCACACAGAGATTTTTCGCTTGGTGTTTCTCATATATATATATATATATATATATATATATATAGTCAGAATCCATTTATTGTAAAGGCCTGCAATAATGTGAGCCTGAAACTTTAATTCGATGTCCCTAGCAGAAGAAGACGACTGTCCTGTAAACTAAAAGTTATATATATATATATATATATATGCCTGCCGCACGAAGATAACTTTGCTGAGAAGAACATTCTCCAGCTATGGTAGGGGCTGCACCATGTACTTGGGCCCGTATTGAATCCGGCCGTGGACTGGGAGAAAGGAGGCTGCGCGCACACAAAAGAGAAGCAAATGCCAAGAGCGGGTCGATGGGCGCGCGCGTTTGATGGGCCTTCGGCGTGGCTCAGTCTCGTCGTCTCTCTGTTAATTAATTGTTGTTAATGAAATTTTAATTTCATCAGGCCTTTGCTGATGCTGATCGTCGTTGTTGAGTCTCCTGTTGCTGCTACTCTTACACTGGCGTCGCAGAGTTGTGGGGTGATCCCTAGTGGCAACTACATGATGAAGTCGGTCACACTCCTCATCGAGCTCACGAATGTCGTTGTTGTCATCGTCGTTTATCTTGACTACACATCGGGCACAGATACAGGGAATAATACCGTTATATCAAACGAGATAAACGAAGATAGATTGTGAACACGATTCCTACAGTTGCCATTAGTCTTTAGAAACAGAGCCGCTAGTGGCAGAACGTTAATTACCATACAAATGTGTTGAATGTATTACCCTCTCCTGTCTCGATCTCTCCGGATCATCCAATTAAGGCATGTAAATAAAAGTAGATATGTTTATCACCTGTATTTGTTTGCGCAGCACTGCAACACATACCGTCAGGAAAATATCCGTGCATATTATAACATTATCTGCCTATCTCTACATGTGCAGTTATCGGAATATAATAAGCACGTTGTCCTTTTTAATAAGCAGATTCAACGTCTTCGAAACTCATTACAGTTATGTTGTTTGGGCCAAGCCATAAGCCTAGCTTTAATTTACTTAAAAAATCGCAATATTTTATTGAATGATTGCAGCTTTTTCGTGTAAAATTAAAACCATACTCTGGGTGACAGTACCTATAAATGCGCTGATAACTTAAATGAGGTAACGTAGTCATCTCGAGGAAACGAGGTTTAACAATAACATATATTATTATTTATTAAATTACTTTTTATGTTAGCACTTTGGAGTGAACAATTGTCTCCGCGTTAACGTGTGCTTACGGGTTATCTAACCCGGGATTAGCCCAGTTCAACAATGTGCCCCGAACAGATGCTGCGTTTCCTCGTTGGATGTCAAGCGACAGCCTCTGACGCAAAATTTCCGATGCTCTTGAGTCTCCCGTGGAGAGGTTAAGGCTTCTCCCTTACCCACGCGCTGAATCAACTTCAATGTAAGCGGGCCTGGTCCTCCCATTGTTTCAAAGGCCAACGGACAAAATTGGTGCGGATAACTAACGCCTGAGTATAGAAACGGGGTTGTAAGAAAGCAGTTATACGAACGGCTTCGAGTTATGAAGATGATCGACTAAAGACTCGTGAAAAGCTAGGGTTTTACATACACTTTCAGAAAGAGAAACCGTCAGAAACAGCGCACGGAACAATGTGGCCTCGGTTGCAAGGGGTATGCGTCAGACCAGGTTCGGGCCACGATATCTAGTGCCAGAGTCGCTGGCCTTCGTCCCCATAGTTTCCCGTCGACAACGATTAAATGACCAAGTTTTGTCCGGATTAATGTATTTCGAGTGTGACAGTTTACACATTTACGCTTGTTACACATTAATAATCAGTATGTAGGAACATGGAAGTGGGCAGTTCGGGCGCGGATATTGTCTACTCTGCAAAACAAGAAGCTGCACAGATGTTAATTTAATTTGATTTGCTCATTATTTAGGACAATGTTTACAGAGAGATACGCTAACGTTAAACAAATTTGATTGCGTGCTTAGGAGGAACCTTTCTGACATTATCGTGCTCAGTTCATGCTCATCGTGTCAGTTCGGCGTGGCTCTTATTCGAGGCAAGGAATTCTTGAAGTTCAATGT